>PVJH01031010.1:0-24122 GCA_004026705.1 Nesogale talazaci
CTCCTTGATTGCATTATTCGGCTCTACTAATTTATATGAGTCAGCCTTTTCCCCAATAGAGATCATTAAGAACAAGTACCATTCCACCGTGACTCATTATCATTTGGAAGTGTGCTTAAGGCTAACTGTCAGCTGCAACTGTCCGCACTATGCAGCCCTGGCTCATTCCATTCAGTACAAGTCATCAGAGTAAACTCAGGTAATGACAAAAAATGTACATAGTTCATTGTGTTGTGTTGTGCAATAAAACGCAAGTGGTATTGCAAGGTACCTAAACATACATTATACATAAAAAAGAATTCTCAATGAATTTATGAATAAGTGTAATAAATAAATATAGACATGTTTTCCATTTTTGTAGCTGGTAGATCATTTTGACCTGATCACTTTATAAGTATCTCACATGCTGAAAAAGTCTGAGCACTCTTGCCTTACACACTTCGATCTCCCATTCAATTGTACTCTGTTTACTCTAAGTATGGGTCCTGAATCCAGGGGGAGGTTCCTGCATTATTTCTTCCAAGTGTAGATCCCTGCCCAGCAGATCAAAGCCTGTCATGTCTCTGCAAAGTGGGAATTGAGATGCTAAATATATATTGATTCTGAGTCCCTTTCCATCAGACACCCACCAAGCTTGCATTTCCCATGTTGCCCAATGACTGGTATTAGCCCCATGGTCCACAATCTCAGGTCAGTTACTCTGCTTTCTCTTCCATCAACGTACTGCAGTCCTCAGTGCAAGGATGCAGGAAAGTCTGAGGCAACTCAGTTCATTCAGCTGGGCCCCTATGTTAAGTCCTTCTGGTGTAGCCTCTGTGTTATGCCATGCTGTCATCAAGATCAGCCTCCATGATCACCATGGTGCTTAATCCATGGCTTGCTTCCCTGAAGGTTGTATAGAAACATATTCATAGTGACTTCCAGAAACATAAAATCTGACCCATTAGGTTCCCTCCTGTCATTGTTTAGCATCCCTTCCCAATGTTAGATTGCTTCTCCACGATAACCCACCATTGATACCCACAGAACTATCAGCGTCTCCTCCAAAATGTAGATGATTCCCTCACCTGATCTTAGCTTGATTTATGGCAAGATTATCATTCCATTCCTGTGAGGAGGGGGTCCATTGATTTGCCCTAGCCTTGTCTTGATGTTGTATAGTCTTCAGTGGATGGTCATTATCCCTTTTCCCCTTTCTTGAAGGAATGACTCCAAACAATGTGAGGTCTCCTCCTTCAAGTTGACTCTTGTGAAGTGCGCAAAAGGGAGGTAATATATAGTTTGATTCATGGCCAGTAGGCAGCTATGGAATTTATATAATTGTCAATTTAAGGATTGAGCATGTAGGAGTGGAGGCTAGCCTGTCAATCAGATCAGAGCCAATGAGGCCTCTTTGTGGGCACGGCCTTCTCTTGAGAATTCTAGAAAATACTGTTTTTCCACCTTGGAGTCAGGAGACACTATCTCAATTTACCCCCTTGGAGACTCTCTACTGACAAGGATGACTTCCCTGGGAGACATTGCAACTGACAAGACACATGGACCCACCCTGATGCAACCAGACCTCTGAAGCAGGAGAAGCCACATAAAAACCCCTGCCCACGCCGAGATGTTCCCAATGCCTCTGAATCCAAAGACTTTATACCCACTGGCTTGTGATCTACATTTGTATTTCACGAGTGTGAAGAGGACCTTATAGATTGCTGTCAGACATATGGGCTAATATGGACTTGATCTGGACTGGGCTGGGATGTTTTCTCAATGTTCAATTGCTCTTGTATATAAGCCTCTCCTTTATATACATAGGAGTGTCTCCATGAATTTGTTTCTCTAGTCTACTCAGACTAACACTTCAGGATTTGGTGTTTCTTCTTATAGTACTGGACTCTCACTTGTCCTTTTGTGATTGACTTACTTCACTCAGCATAATGATTTCCAGTTCCTTCCATGTCTTGCAGCATTTCATAGTATTCCATTATGTGTATGCACCATGTTTTTTATAAATAAATACATTCTTCCCCTTTTGGGCATTTGGACTGCTTCCAAAGTCTTGCTATTGTGAACTGTGCTGCTGTGAACATGGGAAAACATACCTCCATTAGTGTTGTATCTCAAATTTCCTAGGGGTATTTGCCTAATAGTAGTATTACTAGATCATATGGGATTTCCTTTCCCACTTGCTAAATTTAAGTATCATTTTTCCATAGTGGCTATATGTATAAGCCTATGTACTTGTATGTGTATATGGCTATAAGTTCACCAACAGTGTATATGAATTCCAATTTATTCATATTCTCTCTAGCATTTGTTGCTTTCTGGGTTTTTTGTTTGTTTGTTTGCTGTTTTTTAATTTGGTCTAGTATTGTGGGTTGAACATGGTGTTTCATTGTGGCTTTAATTTGCATTTCCCTGATGGGTAGTGGTCGTGAGCATTTTTCCATATGTTTCTTAGCCACTTGCACTTTGTTTTCTGTTTATATCTTTTCCCCATTTCTTCATTGGGTTTTTGTCATTTTCTTATTGAGCTTTTGTAGAGTTTTTATTTGGATAATTAGCCATTTGTCCCACATGTTGTTGATAAAAATTTTCTGCAACATGTGGCCTCTTGTTTCTCTCACCTAATGAAGTCCTTTGATGTGCATATGTGATATAATTTCAGCATGTTGCAATTATCTGGTTTGTCTTCTGCCTTGTGTACCTCCTCAATTATACTTGGTAGTCTATGTATGCCCTGCAATAAGGCCCGTTAAGTTTGTTCTAACCTTCTTATGATGATCCTGAGAGTTTTGGAGTTTACTCTTATGTCTTTAATCCATCTTGAGTTTGTTTTTGTGCATCAGGAGAGATATGGGTATTGATTCATTCTTCTGCATGTAGAAATACAGTTTGCACAAAACCATTTGTTGAATATTTGTTGGATATTTTTAATTCCTTTGTCAAAGACTAGATGCATGTAGGCTGATGCATTTATGTCTGGGTTTTATGTTCTGATCCACTGGTCTATGTATCTCTCATTCTTCCCAAACCAGACTGTTTTGACTATGGTGGCTGTGTAGCAGAATTTTAGGGAAGGCAGTGCTAGGCATTCTACTGTTTCTTCTTTTTAAGAAGTTCTTTGCTTATACCGGGTCTTTATCGAAATTTGTAATAGTTTTCTTATTTCTTTAAGAATTTATTTGAGATTTGAATTGATGTTACATTGTATCTGTAAATTTTTTTAGGTAGTATTGTCATTTTCACAATATTAAGTCTGCCTATCCATGAGCATGGGATACTCTTCCATTTATGTGGGTCCTTTTTAGTTTCTTGTAGTAATGTTCTGTAATTTTGTCTGTGTTGTTAATTTGTTTCTTTTAGCTAAGTTCTCTCCTAAGTGTTTGATCTTTTGTGTGGTTATTATAAATGGTACTGTGGATCCAGTGGCAATGGAAGCATCTTAACTCTGGTGTGGGTCTTAACGGATCTCCTCCAGCTCTCTTAGTTTCACAACAGAAGGAAAGGGAAGGCAGAGAGAGTGTGTGTCCCACATTCAGGAAGGAAGGCTGGAGTTCCCAGAATCCTCAGAAGGTCAGGCCTACACAGAGGCCTCATTAGCTATGATCTTATTGGCAGGCTCAACCCCACTCCTTTGCTCAAGTTGACAGGAGATTATGCAATTGCCACAGGGAGTTGTCTTCTATGTCCTAGAAGAATTTGCGCAGTATTGGTGTCATATCTTTTTTGAATATTTTGTAGAATTCCCTTTGAAACCGTTTAGTCCTGGTCCTTTTTTTTTCCTTAATGACCTGCTCTATTTATTCTTTTGTATGGGTCTCTTCACTTTTTTCAATATCTGTCTGCATTGCTTTGAGAGGGTGGTTTCTGTCCATTTCTTCTAGAATGTAGAATTTGTTTGAGTACAGTTTGTCACAGTAGTGTGTTATTATTTTTTATTTCATTTGGACCTCTTGTAATGTCACCGCTTTGATTCTTACTCTGGGCATTTGCACACACACCACCCTACCCCCTTTGTTGGGTTTGTCAGTGCGAGGTGCAGGCACTCTAGCAAGGGTCAGATCCAACTCAGGGAGGCATATGACAGCCAACCAGAAAAGAGGGAAGAAGAAAAGAAGAGAGAGAGAGAACATGAATAGTGAAGGCGCAGAGCACTAAGACATTCATGGGGAGAGTATTGTTTATTTCTCTGAAATAAATCTTTGGAACTGTTTTCTGCCTTTGCCTTCTTTCTGTTGCCAAACCACCCTTACATTTCCTCTCCATTTGAAATGGTAATCAGTTTTTCCAATTCGTTGAAAAAAGATGATGGCAATTGTTTGGGGATTGCATTAAACTTAAATAGTGCTTTGGGCCGAACTGACACCTTTACTATATGGAGTCTTTCAAACTGTGGGGTATTTTTCCGTTTGTTGAGGTCACTCTTGGTTTCTTGTAATAGTGTTCTGTAGTTTCCCTCAAATAGATCTTTTGCTCTTTTAGTCAAATATATCCCTAGATATTTCAATATGTGTTTGGCTATTGTTAAGGGTACCACCATTTTTGTCTCCTCTTCTGTGGTCTTGTTCAATGTGTATAGCAGTCCAATGGACTTCTGTTTGTTGCTCTTGTATCCTTCCATTCTTCCATATATCTCTATCACTTCCAACACTCCACTTGTTGTGTTTCGGGGATTTTCAATATATAAAATCATTTTGTCTGTAAATAGCAATAATTTCACCTCTTTCTTCATAAGACAAATACAGTTGATGTTATTAACTAAGACCTCCAGTACAATGTAAAATAAGAGTGGGGAGAAGGGCCATCCTTGTCTGGTTCCCTTTTTCAGTGGAATTGTTTTCATCTTTTCTCCATTGACCACCACATTGGTTGTTGATTTTTCATATATAACTTGTATTATATTGAAGAATTTTCCTTCTATTCCTAGCATCTTGAGTGTCTTAAACAGGAATAAATGTTGGATGTTGTCAAATGTTTTTCTGCATTTATTTATATTATTATGTGGTCTTTACAATTTTTCCTGTCAATGTAGTAAATTACACTAATGGTCTTTCATATGTTGAACCATTCCTGCATTCCTGGTATGAATCCCACTTGTATTTCCCTTTGGGATATGGAGTTTATCTCCTCTATCATTTCATCCTTTTTCTGTATTGTTTCTTTTATATCCAAGTAGCAGTCTGAAAATTTTTTTCTGTGGTAGATCTATGTCTGTTTTTTCTATGCACTTTGTTAGACTCAGGACATCTTCTGGTGTTGCCTTTTTTCTCTCCTGTTTTTTCAATGAGGTCGTTGGAGTTGATTGTTCTTTGTGTTGTATTGTTTTAAAAGAGCCCAGTGCCATTTTCCAGAGAGTTGAAGAGCACTGGGCAATTTTTGGGAGACTTGTAAGAATGCTTCTTCAAACTGCTGATAGCTAATTGCACTGTAGTATTGGCCTACCACTTTATCCTCTTGTGACTTCACTCTTTTGCCAGTCTGTCAGTATTCTGGTATTTGGAGAGCAAGTTGAATGGTTCTTTCAGGGTACCTGGTTGAGTGGTTGTGGACCCACAAGGATGGTGCTGCATTGGGTGAGCTCACAAGAACCCATGATGGTGTTGCCCATGGCAGCTTGGGATGCTGCAGAGGGCATGTGGGGGTGCCCGCTGCAAGGGGAATGCCACAGAAGTCTGGTTGGTTGCCTGATTTGGTGTAGAGCACTGTGAATGGTGGTCAGAATTGCCCTGGGTAGCGAGATCACTGCGAATGTCGCACAGAGGTCCCCACAGCAGTGTGGAGTGCTGGAGAGAGTAGGCCAAACTGCCTTAGGTTGTGTGAGGCAGTGCAGCAGACAGGAGGACGTTACCTCAGCCACATGGGACCACAGAGGACGGGTAGAAGCTCCCTCTGTGAGGCAGGTGGGACTTCCCCCAGAAGAAGGTGGGCAGGATTTCCCCAGCTGAATGCTAAGGACTAAAGAGGACAGGTAGGTAGATGGGATTTCCCCTGGAGCAAAATGGGCGGGATTTCCTTTGAAGTAAAGTGGGCAATATATAGACATTGCAGAGGGTGGTCAGGCAGGCGGGATTTCCCCTGGAGGAAGGTGGCTGGACTTTTCTCAGCCTCGTTTTATACTGCAGAGAATGGCGTTCCCCCAGCTGGGTGGAGGGCAGGTGTAAATTCTGTAATCTAAGGGAGTGGCCTTGAGGTCGGCAGTGGAATGTGAGAGAAAATGGAAGAGAAAAAGAAAGAAAAATCTGAGCCAGCAGATACTGTGGGGGGAAAGAGAGAAGAAAGGGAAAACAGAAGTAACTATATACCTGAGCCCCATTCCCTTACTGTGGGACTGGGGGAGTTTAAACCCTGCCCTGAGGCTGTGACAAATAGTGACTGTGTTGAGATAAAGCCCTTGGGCTGGCTCCAAAGTTGCCAAATCTGGCTGAGACAAGTGGTGGGGTTAAGGTTAAATCCTAGCCAGCCTCCACAGGGGTAAACCCAAAGTCCCCAGCTCCTCAAAAACCTAGTGGATCTGTGTCTACTTATCTTTATAATGCCCCAGCTGTATAGAATTTCCCTCTTAGTGACTCTCCTGTGAAGATTTCTGTGGAGTCCCTCTATTTTGTATTACTCAGTAGTCATCTTTCTGCTGGGCCTACAATCATCATTCTTTAAAATATGAATTTTTTTCTGGTAAATTCATAGCCAGCTCAATTTAGACATTACATTTAGGTCTTGTTGGTATAAGGTTATTTCTGTTGTTTCTGTTTTTCTTGTTTTTTGTGTGTGTACCCTGATACCTTCTGTTGTTTCCTCAACATCTTTGAGTCACTATTAGGGGTGTTAGGTAGGTGATGTTATATGAGAGTGGTTATCTCTGTTAAGTGGTGCAGAGAGAGGTGATCAGCAGTTTGTTTTAAGTATCTGGAGGAGCATGTTAGATTAGGGGTTAGGGGAGTGATCCGAAGTAGGGGAGGAAGTGTTATGAGAGGGAGAGCAATAGAAGTAGTAGGTAAAAAAATTGGAGAGATCATGTAGTGCTATTTGACAGGATAAAGGAATGGCAATTAGACCTTCCAAGTGCCTGATTTGCAATGCTGGAAGAATGGGTTATAGTATTTGATAGAAAAAATAATTTTTAAAAATTTAAGAGTGGTGTTAGCTTTGGATTTTATGAGGATGCAAATGTAAAACAAGTTTTGATGAGAAGAAAAGTGAAACTAAAAGATAAATTAATGGAGTCCTGAAGTAAAACTGTATATATTTAGATTAAAAAAAAAGAAAGTTAAGGGAATGGGAGAGACAAAAATAATTTAAGCATAGTAATAGGAAAAACAATACTAAAATAAGACACAGGAGGTGTGCTACGTATGTGTGTCTGGATTCTAAGCTTTCCAGGAGTTTAGTCTATGTTGTGGGTGCTAACTTCTGGGTAGATGGTGTCTTAATGGACTAGAAAATAAATTTAAATTGGAAGAAAAAGATAAAGTAATACAGACATACATACAATAAATATTTTTGTATGTAAAATATATTTTATATATTTCGTTTCTTCTGTCCTTATGTATACTTACAAGTGGGGAAATTCCTGATTGAAAATGAATGATAAATATAATGCTCAACTTTGTAATGCGGAGGCTTGAGGTACTGACTCAGGGATGGATAGCGAGGTATATGGGCCATGAGCAGCCTCTGGGTCCCTTGAGCATCTCCCTTTTTCTTTCTTTCTTTTTTAAAACTGGCTTAGACTTTAGAGCATAATTGCTCACAAAAGGATTCACAGATTTTGTTGTTGTTGTTGTTAAGCTGCAACATACAGGGTTTAATACAACAAAATAATTTAAGCGAAAAAAATAATAAACTGTACAATAAACACTCAAAACAGAATCTTTTCCATTGGAAACATGCTCGGCTGCACACGGGTGGGCCTGGAGCTCCCTGGGACTGTGATCTCCACTTGCCTCCCCTTGCAGCTGTCCTGTTGTCTCACTCCAAGCACGCGGTAGTCTGGGCCGTTCGCACTCTCGGGGCGTCAGGCCTGTGAGGTAGCCTCCGAGGGAGTTTTGGAGCTAAAACAGTTCATATCTTTATCTGCCTCAGTCTTGTCTGGTCTCTTAGAATTACATCCCTGTTGCTCTGCTGCTCCTCCCTCCTCCCCCTGCCCCTCTCAGCTAGCTCCTGGACAAAGACCTGGGAATCTGCTCTCAGGAGGCAGAATGCTGCTGGGAGGTGCCCAAGTGGATTCTCATTGGCTGATGTTGCTGCTCTCTAATTTTAGTAAATTTGGGCCTACTGATCTTTATGCTGAAAAACCCGCGGTCTGGAAATGCAGGACACCCTTCTCAGTGACTCCTTTGCGCAGTTATCTGTGGCCTGCCGGGTACGCTACTCAGTCACCATCTTGACTCACTCTTAAAACCTCCTATTTCTGTTTTGTATTTCTGGTTTCCATCCCTCCACCTTCCCTAAGCCTCTGAACTTTGTCCTTAGGTAGAGGTTATCCTTTTGAAGTTAAATGGATCATCCATCTAACTAGAAATTTAGTTCAGTTTCAGACCTAAACGGTAAGTACTATTGTCTTGGAAGTTCCCACTAATCTCTGACTGCTAAACCTGGTCTCTTTTATGACTTTTGATATTTGTTGCACTTCTACCCCCCGCCCCACTGATATTGAATATTTTAATGTAATATTCTTTTCAGTATGGTTGGTATTAGTAACCAAGCACCATCTACTTCTCTCGCGTTTGTATAGGTTCAGGGTGTGCATGGTCTATTAGTCCAATGCACTCATTATTTCTACGTGTCTTTTGACTTCATCACTCTTCATTATTGTACATGGGGAACGCCCAGTGTGTGCACCTTAGATGACTCCTCATGAGTTTGTAAGATCCCCATCACTACTCACAAAATTACCAGACTATTGTCCAATATTGTCCCAAATTACCAGAATATTCTACAATACTGTAGAATATTGCCTTTGAAAACCGTGATGCACAGTAAGTGATGGGTGGCAGCAGGTAAGTATGCGTTGGTTGGCCTGCAGGCCCCGAGCCTACGTGCTCGGTGGCTGCATGTGGATGCCATGCGGCCCCAGTGGCAGCTTCATCTTGGTGCCCCCACCCGGCCTGCGGCACGCCCAGATCTTGCCCCCAGCATGTCGGTGCAGCCCTTACCCCTGGCGTGCAGGGTGACAGCGTTGGCCAGGGCAGTGGTGGTGGCCCAAGGGACTGGCGGCACCCAGATTCGTGGTGGCCCAAGGGACTGGCGGCACCCAGAGCGACCAGGCGTCGTGCCCTAGGGCAGGGAGAAAGCATGGAAGACCAAGGCCTGGGGGTCGGGAGAAGCCTGGTGGTGCCAAGGTTGGCTCGCTGTCGGGAGGTGCCCAGTCTCAGTCTGGAAGCTGTGCTGAAATCCGAATATCAGAAATCTGTGCTGAACGTCAGGGCCACCGTCAAGAACCCCCAACCACGATCAATGTGTGAGGGACATGGACCCCGAGTCAAACCTGGCTGCCCTACATGGAAGGAGAAGAAAGCCTGGGATCCCCATACAGTGTTTTCCGTGGAGTGTCCCTCGCTGGATGCCTGACTACACACACTCAAAACAACGGACCTGGACTGCACCTGACCATCCTTCCTGCTCCCCCTCACCGTTAACGGTCATAATACTTCCTCCTAAAATGTCCATGTCACTGGCTCATACCACCCGTGGCTCATCGACAGGCCCCGGGGACTTTCTTCCTCAGCCCTTAAGATTTTCATTGCTGCCTCACCCCTCTCTCCAGCACCAAATTGGCTGCTGTTGGATCAGTTCCAGCTCGTCGCGAGCCCGTTTGTGCGAGGTGGAGCCGCCCTCCGTGGGTGTTCAGTGACTGGCTGTTTGGGGAACAGGTTACCAGTCCCCCACCAGGCATCTCTGCTTGGGTTGCAATCGTCAACTTTCCGACACGTAATCATTTATGCCACACACGATGTCTCATACCCCTCCTTCTTCATTCTTGGTGACTTCAATATCTACAAAAAATGATTCTTCTAGTAGTCTCCCAGTGTCTCTTCTGTGCATCCAGCCCCCGGCCTACAGTATCATCACACCATTAAAATTACTATTATCAGCAACGGCAACCTGTTAGGAATTGGATTTCATCTTCCCCAAATATTCACTGTAAATCCTAGCTCCACACCTGTGGCTGTCATCCCACTGGAGACAGGATTTTCTTTGCTATGTTAACGAGGACATAGCCGTATAAAAAAATAGCTACAAAGAGCTCTTTTTGCTATTCTTGTTGAGTTAGTGCGCCACACAACACACTCTAATTCAGCAGTTTCCTGAGAGGTACAATTCAGCCACTCTGATTGTATCCTTCAGATCCTTCTCACTCTTGTTTTCAGCATTGTTCTTCTCCCAGTATATACTTGCTTACCCCCCACCCTCACTCCCAATCTAATCACTGGAGTTGCTGCTTTCATTTGGTTTATTAAAAAGCTCAATGATCAAGACATTAGTTGTTTACTAGTTAAGCCAAACTAGTTTTATTTTAGGAAGACGTCAGGGGACAAACTAAACTTTATGTTGTGAATTGGACAAAGGTTTACAGAGCAAATCCGTTTTTCATAAAATAATTTGTACATTAAAAAAAAAACAACTGTTGTGGCCGGATAGCCTGAATTGCTCTACAGAGGAAAAAAGAAAAGGAAAAAGAAAAAGAAAGGGACACTGACCTTGTGTCCCTTGAGACTATGCCTCTGTTGTTTTCTCTTTACCCCAGAGTTGTTTTCCCCAGCCTCCATCATTATGCACCTTCCCCCCACCCCCACCTCACCCACACACCAACACCCCTCTTATTACGCATTGCCTTCCACACCTAGCCTCTAGCATTCCACTTCCCCTTTCTCTGTTCTCCTACCCCTCCCCTTTCACCCTGGTTACCATCGAAGAATGTTTCTTTTGCTGTGAAAATCTATTCTAGACTTTTTATAATATTTGTCCTTTTGTGTTTGATCTATTTCACTCAGAATAACGTCTTCACAGCTCATCCATGTTGTGAGGTGTTTCAAAGATTCATTGTTATTCTTTAATATTGCATAGCACTCTATTTTGTGTATGGACCTCAATTTACACATTATTCCAATGCTTGGCATTTAAGCTTGTTGAAAGCATATTGATGGTCCTGTATCCTTTTCTTATTTTTTTCTTTAGGTGAACTTCTTTAATAAATAAAGGTATAAAAGAAATTATCCTGAAAAAAAGAAATCATTATGAATAAATAACTACAGGCATTACATTTTAATCAGGACATTAGGGAAGTGTACTATCAAGCATTTATGTTCAAATTTGTTATTCCTGGAGGCTAGAAAATAGGGACCTAACTGAGTAATACTCAATTAAGATAGCCTTTCCAGCCACAGTTCCTTATGTGATATAATTCTGGACTTTATACACCTGTGATTATCATCCCATTTTAGAGGGGATTCTTTACTAATGAACAGGTATAGGATAAGATTAATATCTGACCTTAGTAGAAGGTGTGAATTGGGCCACACTGTTTCCTTTATGACACTTATCAAATCCCATTTAGAATATGGCCAGCCCCACTATCAAACACAGCATCCCTCACTGACCCAAGGCCCTACGGAGACCACAATGGAGAAGCAGGGTCAGGACTACCCTGTCTGACCCACCACACCAAGGCAAAACATGAAGGGAGTGCAACAGAGCATGGAGTTCCTGAGGGAGAGCCAAGGATATACTCTGGGGCCAGGGACTCAACCCATTGGACTCAACCAGGGGACACTCCTGAAGGTCAACCAACAGACCTTGATCTATTTATGAAATATGAAACCCAGGATTGACGAAACTCCAACATGGAGTTTTCCTAGCATGCATTTTTTCACAACAGGCAAGCATTGAGCAAGTCACTGTGAGTGGGAAAGCATCTCTTGTCATAATGCATTTCTTCATCAAGCAGTTTTGCTGGAATCTACTTTTCTGTGATGGCTGATTTAAGAGAACGATGTTCATCGGTGAAATTTGGTTTCCTGCGTGGGGAAAATGACACAGAAACTGTTGTGATGTTGAACACAGCTTACAAGGACAGCACTTTGGGGAAAACCCAAGGATATGAGTGTTTTCTCATTTGAAAGCAGGTGAAATGTCAATGAACGGCAAATCATTCTGGACATCCCTCACTTCACAAACAGCTGAAAATATTGGTGTATTTGGAGTTCTTTCCAACAGGTCAACTGTTAATTTAGCTGTCTATTTGGAGGATCTGTTAATTTAGCTGTCTATTTGGAGGATCTGAAAAGATTGTGTAACTGTGTGCAACAAAAAAAGTTCTGCTATATGACAGATAGGGACTGGTTTTGCCACCTCAACCACACACCAGCTCATGCAGCCATCTCAGTGTACAAGATTTTGGTAAAAAACAGCATGCCTCTCTTGAGCTCCCCGTACCTTACTCACCTTACCTCATTCTGTGCAGCTTCTTTTTGTTTTTGAGAATGAAGAGAAACATGAAAGAACAGCAATTTGATGATGTAGAAAAAGTGAAGAAGAAAACAAGTCAGTGCTATCAGCCATCAAAACAAATGGATTTTAAAAATATTTCCAAGAATGGAAACATAGATTTGACAAGTGCATTAAATGTAATGAAGAGTACTTTGAAGGTGATAAGGTTGTTTGGGGGGGGGGAATTTAAATACATAGTTTTGAAAAAACATTCTGCATTTTTGGGAGGTGTCCCCTCATATACAGACAGCAAGTAGAATAATGTTTCCCAGGGGGCACAGTGGAAGGGTTGATAAACAGGAGGTGATGTCAAAGAGTTCAAGAAGGAAGATAATGTTTGAAACTCATTTTGGTAGCCATTGTACAATACTGTTTTATGTGCTTGAACTATGGAATGATATGTTATCTGTATTAGCTCCTAATAAAATAGTTTGAGGAAATGTAATTAAATAAAATTGATTATGGTGATGATTTTTAAAAAAATTCCATTTAGAGCTGGGCACGAACCAT
The DNA here is from genome assembly GCA_004026705.1 of Nesogale talazaci. Classification (NCBI taxonomy): domain Eukaryota; kingdom Metazoa; phylum Chordata; class Mammalia; order Afrosoricida; family Tenrecidae; genus Nesogale; species Nesogale talazaci. The sequence continues at coordinate 12,991 of PVJH01031010.1, forward strand.
AACACACTAGTTTCTTGGATATGTTAAGATGTTGCCTCACATGGGAAGCCAGACCTCCATTCCCTGACTGGGCTTGGGTAAAAGTAAAAGGATGTTCTGTGACTTTGGGACATGTCTGGCTTTTGGCTCTGAAGCCTGCATCTGCCTCACCCCTGCCTGACCTTTGGATTTGGGACTGAATAGCATCCACAACCACATGGGATGTTTCTTCATATTTCTTGAATTCTGAGGGATGTTGCAGCAATTTGCAGAACCCAGGGAAGTGACGGAATATACTCCAGGGCAGCGTGTGGAGTGGAATCGCATCTTAGAAGGGTTGGATACCTGATACACCATTAATTTCCAGTTTCTTGGAACCAGTGTGGTATTAATTCTTATAAAAGAAATGATTACCATACTTAATTACTTCACACAATTCTTTGCTGAGATGTTTGTTTGGTTGATCTTAGTGAATGGTTACGACTCCCTCCATTCGGGTCAACCCTAATCTAGCCTCTACACAGTTCTGCACCTCACTCTTCAGAGGCGTCCCCAGCCAGGACTCTTTCCTCATTAATTTACCTCTGCTGCAAACTCTTACTTCATTTCGAGCACAGCTACTGCAACACATTGTGTGCCACTGGAAAAATCTATATGAAGAATTAAATTTGGTCACTAAGAAAACAATTAAATCCTAAAGATACCTTTTTTAAAGGAAAATGAGGTGGTAAAGACTTTTTCTGCTAGCTCTGCAACTCCTACCATTCCACCTCTTACTTGGATGACCACAGGACCCTCTGGTTGGGGCTCTCCCTGGTCAGACAGAAGCGTTCTTCACTTTACCTCTGGTGATCTTGCTCTTTCTGGATTTGTTCTAACTGATCGAGCAACTGGGGTGGGGGTGGGGGGAGAGATTGGTGGCATGTTCCTCAGCCTGGATGTCCAGGTGCACACACAGTCTGCTACTAGCAAAGAGAGCCATCGTGGTAGAGTTTGAGTCCAAGCAGATCGATGGTCACCAGGAGTATGAGAAGTGAGTGACCCGGCCCTGAGTCACACTGATGGGAAAGCACCTTCCCTTCGGGGTCCTTCACTTCCACATGTATCCCAGGCCAGGTGAAGAGAGCTGGAAATCTTGTTGCTTATCCCATATTGGGTGCGATAATTTCTGATGATCATGGTCTTGTCAGAGCTCTAGAGGAAGCAGTGCTTCTCCTTCTTGCTAGTATGAAAGTAGAGTGCTTGTGCACCCATGATGCACAATCCCCGCAGCAGCCGTTCTGACCACCCACATTGTCCTCAGTTGCTGGACTGTCAGACCAGTGCCTGTGCAGGTCACTTGAGTCCTGCTTCTTACTCCATCTGCTACTCTTGTTCTCTTGACCGGTACAGTTAGTGTCCATTTTGTGTGTTTATGAAGAGGTATGAATTTATGGCTCTTATTTTGCTGTGTCTTTAGTGGTGTTACTGGTTTCTTTATTCCATATAATATTCTGTGCTGTTTATTTTGTTTGTGGCCTTCCTTTTCATTTTCTTCACAACTATTGTTTGCGTTTAATAAAGCTTTATTATTTTCCTGTTTTTTAAATAATTGCTAAGGCATGTTCTTATTCTTTGCATTTATCCTGTATTTTATTTCTTGCCCAGTTTGTTAGCCTATTTTTTTTGCTTTTGTTTCTGTTTTGTTTTGGCATCACTGCCCTCTGGTGGTGGAAGTAGGAGGCCCAGCCTTTGCTCCTATGGAGCTGCTGCAGGAATTGAACCTCCATCCCAGAGTGCCGCAGTCCCACGCACAACCAGTATGCTACCAGGGCTCAGTTCTAGTTAGCCTATTGTTATAATCTATTTGAGATTATAATCTCCACTCACGTTTCTGTAACTATACTATTTTATTTACTTTGGAATTGTCTTCATTATAAAATGTTATTCCTGGTTCCCTATTTTCAGACTTGAAGGTTTGCTTTGCTTTGTATAATTCTATATCTGAGTTGGGTTTTGTGTAGTACACTAATGTATATCAATTGTTGGTTCTCTGGCCAAAGAACTCCCCTTAGTATCTCTTGTTCTGGTTTTCACAAATTCCTTTTGTTTCCATTTATCTGGACATACCCTAATTTCACTGTCATATTTGATGGACAATTTGTTGGGCATGTTTCTTGACTGACAATATTCTTTTTCTTTTCTTTTCTTTTTTTTTGGGGGGGGGGCATCACTGCTCTCCAGTGGTGGGAGTAGGAGGCCCAGCCCCACTGCTGGAATTGAACCTCCGTCCCAGTGGGCCGCAGTCCTGCGCACAACCACTACGCCACCGGGGCTCAGCCCAATATTCTTTTTCTTGTAGAGTTTTATATATATCTTTCCACTAACTTCTTGTCTGCATGGCTTATGCTGTGAAATCAGAACTTAGTCTAATTGGTTCTACTTTGTAGGCAACTTTTTGCTTTCCCTTACATAACTTTCAGAGTTTCCCCCTTGTGATTGCTTTTGGAAAGTTTGATTATGATATGGTGTGATGAATTTCTTTTAGGATTTATCCTGTTTGGGGTTCATTAAGCTTCTTATAAGGTTGGTTTGTGCTTTCTTACAAATTCTTTCAATTTAGGTCTGGAAATATCATAATTTTCACCAAAGTTTTTGGACAGTCTTGTTGGATATATATATTTTATATGTCACTCATTGCCTTCTTGCCTGCATGGTTTCTGCTGAGAAATAGGATCTTAATTTCATTGGTTCCCCTTTGTAGGTAACTTTGTTTGTCTCAAGCTACTCTCAGAATTCTTCTCTTTGGTTTGGAAAATTTGATTATGATATGCCATGATGATTTTCTTTTGGAGTATAATTTATTAGGGTCCTGAATGCATATCTTCTTGTATTTCATGATGGTTTTCTTATAACAACTCTTCAACAAGTTTCCCTTTGCTTTTTCTTGTTTCTTACAAGTTTATGTGTAATTCTGATCATACATAAGTTAGTTCTCTTGATAATGTACCACATAATTTGTTTTTTTCCTTAAAAAATTGTACCTCTAGTATATTGGTTTTCATAAATTTGTCTTCAAGCTCACTAATTCAGTCTTCCAGTGATTCAGTTCTACTCCTTTTGTTTTTCAGTGAATTCTCTATATCTGAAATCCCAGTGTTAATATTTTGGAGATCTTGTTATTTTTTTGTGTGTGTTTTCTGTATGTTTTTTTAAAAATTTTTCTTTTGTTGGTTTGTTCTAGAGTTTTCCTGAATTCTTTCAGAGCTTTATATGTTTTCCTTGATTTGAATGCCATTTATTTTGATCCCAAATTCCTTTGAATTCATTCCTTCAAATTCTTCCAAAACTTTCTATGTTTTTTGTTGGTTTCATTGAGCTGAATAACATTCCCATGAATTCCTTATCAGGTAGCTCCAATCCCCGTGAGAACTGTTTTAGCTCTGTATATTGGTCACTTGTGTAAGCCACTCTTTTTTATTTTTTTTTAATGTGAAAGCATTTATCTCTTGTCTCCTGGACATTATGGTGTCTTTGTAGTTGTGTTTAATTGATGTTGTATGTTGGTGAGACCTTAGTCCCTCGTCACTTTTCTTTGTACAAAGATAATGACTCTTGCCCAATAACTGTGGTTGTAGGGTATGTGGATGGGACTGGTGATTGCAGACATGTTGCTGTCTGCTATTAGGTAGTGCAAGAAAATAAATCATGAAAATAAAACTTTAAACATAAAAAGGAGGGGAAAGGGGGCTCTCATTAGCATCAGACTTATGGATTTGAGTTGGACTCAAAAAAACCAAGACTGAGTAAGCCCACTCCTTTTTCCTACCCCTTTCCTAAGTCAGCCCTCAGCTGCCCACATGAATGATAGTTATGTCCTTCTGGCATTGAATGTGGACTACGTGGAAACAGTTCATAGTGAGACAGGAAAAAAGGATTCCATCAGCAGTGCTCCACTTAACATTGAAACGGTGGACTCTTAGTTCTTTGAACAAAAGTCTCCGGTGGTCACAGAGTCATGTCTTAAGCTTTTTCACAGATTGGTATTGACAGGTCTTTCAACTCTGCACTCAGTCTACTGATCACCCACTCCAAGATATCTTGACCCTGCCACAGAAGAACAGCACTGAGAAACATTCCTATATAGACATTGCTATGACCAATACAAAAAATGATCTTTTATTAGATCCTGATATGCTTACTACCTACCACTGTCAGAGAGCCCTTCAGAAACATGGCACTTTTAGGTATTTCTGGTGTGTTATACATTAGTATAACAACACTGTGTGAAAAAAGACAAGGCAGTCTTGGAGAGTTTATCCTGCTGATATTTTAGATCTGTTGATAAATACATGTTGACTCTCACTCTCACCCTGCTTCTGTGATTGGCTGCAGTGGCCAAACTCTTAGTTCCATGACAAAAACTCCACTGAAACAAATGAACAAGGGTTTTCTACAAGAGAAAGCATATTTTGAGCAGTGTTCAAACAGATACAGCTAACTCTTGCAGACAGGCAGCTGTAGTTTGCCGCAGCAGAACCAGTGTTAACTTTTGCACCGATGACTTTCACAAAAGATGCAGTAGAGTTAACAAATTGAGCAAATATTTGTTGAGCTCTCCAGTCACCCCTCCAAGAATAAATGTAAGAGAAGTTTTGTTCCTTTTCAAAATAATGCTGTTTGAAAATAGAAAGGCACAGACAAAAATTAGTGTCTCCAACATGATCTTATGTTTAATTTTTAAAAGGAAAGACACACATACTCATACACTTCTATATAAACAAAAAATTTTTAGAATGCTAGTAAATGGAACCAACAATTGGAAGCTTTTTTTTCAGTCTTTGGCATAGGCATTCCCTGATGATTTAAGAACCATAAACATAGACAGATCTGGCTGAGCCCTGGTGGCCTAGAGGTTGTGTGTGGGACTGTAGCCCACACGGTTGACAGTTCAAATCCAGTATCAGCTCTCCAGGAGCAAGGCTGGACTTCCTACTCCCACCAGAGCAGTGATGCCACACACAAAAAAAACATGGACAGATCTTATGTATACTTTTAATTGATATGCTTAGTAAAAATGAAGATAACATTGATCCCAAGGTCTTTCCACTTCTGTCAGTTAGTGAAATCAGCACAAAACTATAAAGATAACAATGGAAACATAAATCTCTAAACCTCAAGTTCAAACCCTAATACATGAAATTGAGAGATAAGTATAGGGGGCACACAGGGACAGACTCACAAACAGTCCAGCAGAACTGGAATCTCACTTGAAGCAATTCAGAACCTTGAGAACATGCAGAGTCAGATGCATGAAAGAAAATGGGGCAGGAGACAGGCTGAAGAGCAGTTATTTAAAAGTTCAGGGAAAGGGCAGTGAGACCCACACCATCCACTCTCAGTTGAGAGTGAGTTATAGAAATCTTTATTAAACAAAAATATAAAAGTGTGAAGCTTTTGTTTCTTAACATAGCCTTCATCTAGGCTTAAATTGTTTTAAAAACGTTTTATTGTTATATAATTCACATATCATACAATCCAATGGTTTAATCAGATTAAAAATTTGTGCAATCATCACCAGAATTAATTTTACACTTTTTTCTTTCTTGTACCCATTATTATTAGTTTTCAGTTTCCCCAACCTCTTTTTCCATAACCCTTAGAAACTATTGATTTAGTTGCTGTCACTATAGATTGATATCATGAATTCCATATTCAGAAAAGCATACAAAACAAAATATCCCAACAAAAATGACAAAACAAAGCAGAGAAAAGCCTTACTTGAAATGTAGGACATATTAAAAACAGAATCAACTTTAAAATAGGTCAAATGGTGTTAAGTGTTAGCCTAAATATATCTGCATTAATTAGCTTTCCAATTCACCCTGTCTGATAGCAGGGCTGTTCGTTTCCCTGCTCCATGATCAAAAAAGATTCCTTGGAGGCTTAATCCACATGGACCCCTGCAAATGAATTTTTAATTTTCACTGTTATCCATAACCTTGTGCAAATAAGGTGCTCAGAATATAAACTCTAATACTATTCCCTCCCCCAGTCTTGGATTATATTATTTACAAACATTGAGTCCCACAAGCTGGTGTGTTTCTTTTGTGTCGATTTAGCTGACTTCACTGTTTCTTTTAAGACAAGCCTCTAAGACTCCAGATGCTGTTCTTCCTGATATCCAAGTGCCATTTGAGTTCTTCACCATACTTTGCTATAGCTCTTCATGAGGGCAAGAATCCAGTAGGGCCATAGTAAAAATTAAGTGTGAACGCAGAATTCATATGTCTATATCTATCTTACAAAATCCCCTGACTCAATTTAGAGACATCGCTATCATTTTATTGGGGAACATTATAAATCATTCCCATGTAGCACGTGGTGATTCTATTGATAGTATCATTAATTGAACCAATTATTTAGAATTTAAAATGCTGTCGAGAAAATGAAATTATACATGTGTAGGATAGCTTTTTAGGCTAAAATACATGAGTTACTGACTTGTACAGATTTAAAACAAGTGATTGTACGCTATTTATACAAACAATGAGGGTTGAAGATAGGGCATACTTTCCGTAATGCTCACTCACAGAGCCAGAAGTATTCCTGCTATTAAAGAAGAGGGAATGAAATAGCACATATATGATCATTTTGAGTTGCTATTTAATGTTATTTAATGCTATTTAATCCTCAAAGAAAGAAATCTGAACCAAAGTCTAATGACTTCTAAATCCATAACCTTGAGATGGTAGTCATTTGTTTCTTCTTACACTAGGGCATTCCAAGGTCTATATACTTCTGAAAGTGGTGTTTACATTTCTCTAATCTTTCCTTTAAGAATTTCAATCTTTGATTTACACCATGCCAAGATGGCAGGTTTGGCACCCTCTAGAGATTAAAATTGTCTTCCTTTGAAATGCCCTCTGTGGATTCAGGAGGGAAAAAAAAGAAGAAGAAGAAGGAAAAGTGAAAGGGCAAGAACAAGGCTGTAGGATCACTAAGACTTCCCAAGCAAACTCTCCCAGGACAGCCTTTGGCAGCCTTAGAGAATGAGTGGATGGATTGTCATGATGGAAAAAATTCCATAGTGCAACTTTCCTGGCCTCTCTCTTACCGATGCAGTTTTAAATCTTCTTCAAATTTCTTCCTAATAAGCGCCCACAATTGTCCTGTATCCTTTGAGAAAATCAATTAAGATTACTCCTTTGGAATGCCCCAGGAGTTGCCATAACCTTTAAAAAATTTTTTTTTCCATTTTATTGGGGGCTTTACAGCTCTCTTTTTTAAAATAGATTTTATTGGGGGCTCCTACATTTAATACATCATTTAATACATTGTTTGTAATAAGCATATTTGAATACATGTTGCTACATTCATCTACATTATCTACTTGAATCCCTCCAGCATAAGCTCTTCTTCCCCTCTTTCCTCTAGTTCTTTATTTTTTTAATTCCAATTTCCCATATTTCTCCTTCGCCCTACTCTTCCCCCATAAACTTTTGCTCCAACCTCTGTACCTTTCATTTAACTGGTTCTGCCTATCCCCTCAGAAGCCACTGTTTTGATTGGATTTTCCAGAAGGCACACCAATGAGGCTAAGAGAAGCGTTTACTGTGATAACTTGTCTGCAATCAACCACCAGTTCCATAAAATATATTTAAATATGCTCTGTTTGGAATAAACTCATACATGTATGAACCGGAAGGCTGATAGCAACACTTTTTTGGGTTACAAGTTGGACTGAGATCCGTTAGTTCCCAGTTTGAAACCACCAGCTGCTGGTCTGGAGAAAGGGGGGACTTTCCATTGATGTAAAGCGCTCCCATCTCAGAAACCCACGCGGGATGGTACCTCTGTTCTACAGAGTGGCTTTCAATCAGAATTGACTTCGTGGCGGGGAGCCTGGTTTCGGTTTTTAGTGTAGATAGCTATGATTGGGATTGTTGGGTCATATAGTAGATCTAGTATATCTATAGATCTATAGCTCCCAATCTCCCACAGAAGTTGCACCAGTTTATTTACACTTCTGCTAACAGTGGATGAAAGTGCAAATTCTCCACATCCCTGCCAACACCTGCTGGTTCCTGTTGGCTTTTTGTTGTTGTTTGGTCACAACCTGTCTGGTGGGACTGATACTGTCTCATTGTCGTTTTGGATGGGAGGCAGATGCCTACCAGAGACCAAGCACAGGACGATCTCCTGAGCAACTCTCAGACAAGGTCCATTTGGGGGACATCCCGTACCTCCTGGCAGTGAGAATTTAGACGTAAAGTTAAGTCGACTCTAGTTTCATAAGGTGGGAGAACAGCAAGGCCTGCTGATCGACTCCCCTTTACCGATGACCAGCAAGCAGCACCAGCCCCTTCTGGGAACCCTGCTCCTCCGGACACAGTGAATTTCCCGAGCCCTGGAGACAGCACAGCCGGCACAGACTCTTCCCTGACTGGCCTCTGGGGGATATCTCAGTCAGGGCAGCTTGGCGAAGCCATAATCAGTATCCAGGCTCACCTTTTTGCCCTCCCCCTGCACCTTCCTTCTTCTTTCCTGCCTTTTTCTTCTCCAGTGCCCTCCTCCTGCCTTGACGTGCCCCACCGCCACCATGAGGCACACATATACCCCAAATAACACTACTAAATAGCAGGAGTCCCCACCTGCAAGGTGGTTTTATTCCGTACTTTGTATTATTTTCCTCACTCTTTGTACTGTCATTCTATTGCAATATTCTCATTTTATTTTTGGGGTTCTCTCCCACTTCCTCTTCCAGGGCCCTCGTGTGGCGAAGGCCCAGCCTCCTGAGAATATCATTTTCCTCAGACCAAAACAGGCAGTCCTTTAGATTCCAGCACACTCACCCAAACAAGGACCTCGCCTCCCTCCCCCACCCTTTCTGGCACACCCATGTTCACATTGCCACAGCAATGGAAATCGTCTCTTTTGTCCTTCATCTCCTTGGGCAGCCACCTGTTATCTATTTCTGCTCTCTTTTTCCTCATAAAAAATATTTTCATGTACTTTATTAAACGTGGTTACCCTACTATAATACATTTTCTCATTATTCTTAAAAATGTGGGGGCTGAGCCCCGGTGACGTAGAGGTTGAGTGCAGGACTGTGACCCGCGGGTTTGGCAGTTCAAATCCAGTGGTAGCTCTTCAGGAGCGAGGCTGGGTAGCTCCCACAACCACCGAAGGGCAGTGATGCCCCCCCCCCCGAAATGTGTTGGCCTATCCAGACAGCTGCTTGTAGTTATTATCATTAATATTCCCTTATTCTTGCTCTCTTCCTGCCCCCCACCACTTTCCACACTAATCCATTTCGCTCCCCTTTTCTACATTCCACCACTGTGTATTTGCCAATCCTTAGTAGACCTCTCCAATGTCACTAAACAGAGCCAAATGCTTCCATGCAACCCAGCAGCCCACAGACCTTTAGTAGCTGCACAACGGTGCTGAGGAAACCACAACAAACAAAAACACTCAAGAAACACAAGCAATCCCAAATCAACCAAACCCAATGGGGTACTCTGAAAGAAAAAAAACTGAAAAACTAAAATCCTTAAGCCAAACAAATCTCAGAAGACAATGAGATAAAAAAAATTAGGCAATATATTAAAAGATCTGAGGAAAAGAAAGGAAGAACAGGAAAATCAAATCAGAGCTTAAAGACAATCACTCCGACTACACTCAGTGAGAGAAGCAATCAACAAAAAGAAGCAAAGGAATTAGAAGAAAACCTGAGAATGAGAAGGGGTACTATCAAGGGAAACAACCTCCATCTCATGAGGGCCCAAGAACAAGAAGAAACAGCAATACACACACACACACACACACACACACACACAGAAAATAGTATGATAAACTACAGACAAAAATGACCCCAACATCACAAGGGGGAAGAAAATAACTACTCAAGGACTTTTGAGAGACTCAATTAGGAAGGACACCCCCCCCTCCCTAAACAAAACAAAACACTGGAATACATCATAGTCAAAATCTGTAATTTCAAAGAAAATGAGAGAATCCTGAGGGCAGACAGAGGAAAAAGATCAGGTATAGCTGAAGGTGCCGTGAAAGACAAGCCCAAGAGGAGACCAGCACGGTTGTCAGTGAAACCTGTGCCTGTAAAATTGGAGATGAAGCCAAAAGAGGCAGTAGGAAAGGCTACATCCTCCGACAAAACGGAGCACGCCTAAGGGAAAGGGGGAGTAAAGGGGAAATAGGCGGAAGCAGCCAACCCAGGAACTCAAGATGGACCTTCTGAAAATGGAGAAATGGCAAACGGGAGAGCCCAGCCTCTGAGGAGAAAAAGAAGCCAAGTGTGATTAGTGTTTGTCTACCAAATCTTATAAATGGGCCCTGTTATTTCCTTTCTTGTAAAATCCAGAGGAATATTTTTATGAACTATTTTGTAAATGCAAGTTTTTGAGGAGCTCTAGAAACATTTTTAAGAAAGAGGAAAGCCCAGTTCATCCCCTCCTCCCCTTTTTAAGTGTAAATGCTTTTTTAAAGATGTGAAATAATCTGCTGATTGTTTGATAGAACCAGAGAATAGTGGGATGTTGAATTGTGGGAAAATTTGACTGTCTTAGGTGTCAACATAACATTCCACGGGATGGAGGGGAGTTTTAAATCCCTAATACAGAACATACTTAACAGCAGTTTAGAGTCACTGTTATGCATTTATATGACTTCAATATTTTCAAATTTTTGCTTCCATGGCATTTAAAAAAGTAGAATTGTGTATGAATATTATCCTGTCATCATGGCCTTCTTGTTAGAACTGTGTGTGCCCTGAAACACTTTTGGTGGTGGTAACTAGGTTATGTTCTGTGAAGGGTTGAATATTTGAGTGTGGAGTGTGTGTGACATTAAATTGATCTCTTTAAAATTTGCCCCCAAATTTTAAGCTGGAATATCACTGGAATTTGAAAAATAAATCTATCTGTTATTTTGGTGTATGCATTTACAATCATGTACCAATTATTCATGATGCCTCTGTACTGATCATAAAACAATCAATGAAATAAATGCCAGTTAGAAAAAAAAGATGAAAAGATAACAGTCACCTATTAAGGAAAAGCAATACAGTAAGCAACTCATTGTAATTTTGATTTGGAAGTTCCTAATGATTAATGATATTTTTGTGTGTGTTTTGGCTGTGTGATATATATCCT
>PVJH01031011.1:0-24224 GCA_004026705.1 Nesogale talazaci
TCCCTATTGTTATTTTAAATTAAATTAACATAGCTCGAATGAACCGCTCAGTTCCTGTGGAAGTCACATACAAGAACGAGAGATTTCTTATTACACAGAACCCAAGCAATGCGATCTACAATAAATATACAGAGGAACTTAAGAAATATAGAGTTACCATGATCGTAAGAGTATGTGAAGCAACTTATGACACTGCTCTTGTGGGGGGAAAAAGGCACTCGGGTTCTTGACTGACCTTTTGATGGCGGTGCGCCACTCTCCAACCAAATCGTCGATGACTGGTTATGTCTTATAAAAATGAAGCTTCATGAAGAACTGGTTGCTGTATTGCTGTTCATTGTTTGCAGGGCTTGGGAGAGCTCCAGTGTTTGTTGCCCTAGCATTAATTGAAAGTGGAATGAAATATGAAGATGCAATGCCGTTCATAAGACAAAAGCATCGTGGAGTTTTTAATAGCAAGCAACTTTTATATTTGGAGAAGCGTTGCCCTAAAATATGGGTGTGCTTCAAAGATGCCAGTGGTCATAGAAACAACTGTTACATCCAATAAACGGGCGCCTTTGCAAGTGCAACTGGAGATGGGACCTAATTTGTCATTTGCATTTACCAACATGTTAGCTTGGTGAATAAGCTTTACATAGCTACCATTAGGAGTATTGGAAGCAGTTTGACCAGGCTACACGTATGAGAGAATTTGCAATCTCCAGGTGTGGGTTATCTGGACACTCGGCAAAGATGTCTTGCTGTTCAGCATTTGAAATGTGTTTAGCATTTGTGCCAATTGACCTCTCCTGAAAACCATGCAGTATTGTTTCAAATCTATTCCCATGGCAGAATCTTATTAACATGCAAGAAACTTAGTGAGATTAGGTGCCAAAATACCCAGCATAATATTTGTGTACTTTTAGAATCATAAAAAATTTTTAAAAAATCCTGCGAACTATGCCTTTATGTGGTGCCTTCCTTGACTCATTCCAAATATTGAAAATAGGACTAATGGTTGTTATTAGTTGGTTCACTTTCTGTTTACATCTCCCAGGTTCATCAGGTTTGCACGGCTATTGATTTGGGGGAGGGGGAGGGATTGTATCTTTTTACAGTGTCAGTAATGTCTTTGCTTTCATTTTGTGCTTTTATGGAAATCCTTTATTTTGAAAAGAAACTACATTGTACCAAAACACATGTCTTTAATATCTCTGGAAAAATAAAAAAGTAAAGTCTTACAATTAATTTAATGGTTGCACTTTGGGTGCATTCTAACAGAGGATGGTCCTGACAAAAGAGTGGGATGGGAGGGGCTATTAAATATTTTTAGTAAAATGTTGCCTGTGTCTTGTACAGAACATGGAGAATGTGGTCTTTAATTTAGTAAATATTTTTTAAAGGTAGAGATGGTACTTTGTTATAGCCTAAAAATTTCTTAATAATAAAAATCCTTGAAATTGTCTTTTCAGACCAATTGGAAGCTGTTTACAAACATTTTGTTAGAAGTGTGATTCCAACCAACCCCCCCTTTTTTCCAACCTCTCACAAAAAAAAAATGGGTTTCTGCTAATGAATTGCATGGACTCTACTTTTTATATGCCTTTTGAGCTGTGTAACCTAATATTTGGATACTTGATAATCTGTTTTATTATGTAATTGGTAAAATGGTGATGTGTATTAATGTTAGTTCAACCATATATTTATACTGTCTGGGAATGTGAAGCTATAGTTCTGTGGGAGACATAATTTGTCAGTGTTCACCAGCTTGTAAAAACCTAGTTGCAAGAGTTTAAATATCTAAATAAATGATGACATGCATTTATCAACATGAGATTGTTTTGCTTAAAGTTAATTTATTGTATAAAATAAAATTAAGTACAAAATTTTTTAAAAGATTTAAAGGTTTGGAAATCCAAGGGGACCATTATTCTCAGTCCTATAGAGTCAGTATACATTAGAGTCAGTTGGATGGCAGTCGTTTTTCTTTTGAGTATGGGAGGCAGTGCAATATATACAAAGACTACAAGTTAGATACTGCAAAACTAGAGCACAGGTTGGGAAGTATGGAAAATAGAAAAGAAAATTGAAAAGGCACATATATGGAAGATATGAGGGCAATTTAGAATGTTAAAATGTAAGACTTCATAGCAATATTTGGAGAAATAGTTTGAAAATGTACATTTTCTCCTTAGCTCATGCAGGAAATATTTTGGAACACATTTTAATATAGAAAAGTCAAAGAGTAATTCATGCTAAATACTTTAGAAGCAAGGTTGACTCCAACCTTTTTTATATAAGAAAAATTCTATTTTTAAAAGACACAACTGGAGAAGTTGTCCCATCTTTTAATAAGACTGGAACATTTTAATCCTAGTAAAGGAGTCTGAACCCTAACAGACCCATTTGGGGCTTCAGAACATTACATTTGCGTTGCAGATGTAATTGTGCTGGGACACATATCAGACTCACTATCAGTCGGTCAATTATGACACATAGCAATCCTGTAGGACAGAGTGAGACTTCTTCTGTGGGATTTTGAGGCTGTAAATATTTATAGGAGCAGAAAGCCTCATCTTTCTCTTGCAAAGCATCCGATGGCTTCAGATATGTAGCTAACTAATAGTCAAACACATACTTCACCCCACCATCAGGGCTCCTTATTCATGGTACAGTAACTCTTATTTCTGGCCCCCTTTTAAGATAACAAATTGAAACAAATTGCTCCCCAGTTCCTAAAAGGTGAAGTGGTACTTGGGGAAAATTCTAAGTTCATGTAATTTGGGTTGTTAAAATATATCTGTGGATCAAAGGACACAGTATGAAGTAAAACCTGACTTCTGTATTTAGTATAAAACAAACTTTAATGAAAAGGGCACACTTCCTCAATCTTAAGCTAGCTAAAACTTTATTGAGATATATTGATTTTTCTTGAGCAGGGAGAGTGAAGTATAGGCATATGTTCTTTATCTCAAAAATCAGAGATGTTAGGAGAAAGTGGTGTCATTTGGGGAACAGCTGGTTAAGTATCACCAGAAATAAGACTAACAGTTGAGGCACCAATATCTTTGTTAGCCAATGCAATCTCTCCCAATGGAATGTGTTCCATGAAACATGGGAAATTGTCTAATTTGTACACCCACTGAATCCCAGGATTTAAAGCAATGCCTGCCCCAGGAAGACATGACTGGCTTTTATTGAATGGGCAAATGAGTTCATCTATCGACCAAGTCCACCTCGGAGTCCGTGGCAGCTTCCTCTCCTGTTTTCTTTATCTCACCTGTTACCTGATACCTGATCATTTATAGGCATTGTTCTAAATGGAATTGCTAGCTCTCATTCTCAATATGCGTGTAGTAGAATTAACTGTTCATCAAAAGATGACTCTGGAGAAGCAAAGCCAAAGGGTAACTTGGCAAAGAGTTTAACAAGAGAAGAAGTTAAAGGCAGGATCGTGAGTGCTGACTGACATGGCCAGCCAATCTCTCTCTTTTGTGTATTAACATAATGCTGATTCCATTCAGGAGTGCAGCATATCTGGCTCTGAAAGATCTAAGCTGTTGCGCTCATTATGAGGAAGCTTGCTACTTTGGGCCATGTATGTACTTTGTGAGTCACCTTTGCATAGGATGAAGTTGAAGGAGCAAGTGATTCAAATGAGATCAGGGAGACTCAAGGAAAACTATGCTTGGGGCTTCCAAAAAAGGTTTTGTTTCCTGAAGAAAAAACACAAGGCAGAAAATGTAAAACTTTTGTCTAGGACCCTTCTTGCCTAGGATGTTGGCAGGAAATTGAGATGTCTGCACCTGTGGCAGGCAGCCTGTGACCTTGGAGGGAGCAGTCAGCCATCTGATCATCCTGAAGCCAAACAGTAAAAGTGATGGCTCAGAAGGAGGGAAAGCATCTGGGTTGCTTACTGTAATTACTGCAAAAGTACTAGAACCACCTAACCTGCATATCTTTGTAAGAAGATAGTGCGACAGGGGATGGGAGCAAAAGTATAGATTCAGATGGAACACAAGCAGAGGGTATAGTCACCTTTTCTGGAATCTCCATTCTAAGTTTAAGCCTCTGTCAGCTGGCGTTGCTGTTACTTTCTGTCTCGGGAGTTTCCTATACTCTTATAATCCCACTAGTAGTGACTTTAACAAACATCTATTTTCTCATAGTTCAGGAGGCTACAAATACAAATTCAGGGTGCTGTCTTTGAAGGGGAAATTTCTCGCTCTGTTGGAGCTGACAAAAGGTTCTTTTTTTCATCAAACTTATACTCCAGGATGATCTTTGTGTAACCTGGCATATGTCTTCACCCATCTATGATTCTCTAGCTTGTTTTTAAAATCACTTTTATATCTCAAGCAAAATTACTTGGAAATTTATCTTGCGCTAATCTTCTCATAGATATTAAATGGGATTATAATCAAAAACATAAATATTAGGACTGAGAGGACATAATTCAAGTCCGACTATTTAGGGGAAGACAATATAATAGTATCAAGGTAAATACCAATAGGTTTCTTAAAGGAACATAGCATCATCAAATCTTCCTGTTGAAGAAATGAACAAAAGGTCCTATGAACTTGGAAATTCCTAACAGAACCGGTGCCAGACTTGTGAGGCTATGAAGAATAAAGGAGGAGGGAGGAAAAGAAAGGCAGAAAGATTTCCTGGGGCAGAGAACCAGAACAAAGGCAGTTAATAGCTTTCATGACACACACTAGAGATGGTCTAAGGCCCCTTTTGAAGATTTGACCTTCCCACTATCCTCCAGAGTACCCCTGGTAATGTAATGAGTTACCACTTGGGCTTCTAACCACAAGGTCAGCAGTTTGAAATCACTAGCTTCTTCAGGAAAGAAAGACGAGGTTTTCTACTACCATAAAGAAACCCACAGGAGCTGTTCAACTCCCTCCTATAGGATTGCTATGAGTCCGGATGGATTCCACGTCAATAAGTTTGGGGTTGGGGGTTGGTTTCCTTCTTGTGTACCCTCCAGGGACTGCCAGAGTAATTGATGGGAGGAAGAGGGCAGGCCCTCAAGAGTTGCCTCCATGGTATAAAAAGTTCCTGTTTTTCCATAATGCTCACCTTCACAACATGAGCACTAAAGACAAATTTGTGAATAAGCAAAGGTGACGAAGAAAGTGGATGGTGCCCGGCTATCAAAAGATGTAGAATCTGGGGTCTTAAAGGCTTGAAAGTAAACAAGCAGCCATCTAGCTCAAAAGCAATAAATTCCACATGGAAGAAGCACACCAGCTTATGGGACCATCGGATGTCAAAGTGATCAATTATCAGGCTTCATGAACTAAAAATCATAACATGTGTGTTCACCTTCCTGATTTGATTGCTGATGACAAATGTGTGCACAGACAAATGTGGTGAAGAAAGCTGATGGTGCCCAGCGTTTGATAAAGATATAGTATCTGGGTTCTCAAAGGCTTGAAATTAAACAAGCGGCCATCTAGCTGAGAAGCAATAAAGTTCACATGGAAGAAACACACCAGCCTGTGTAACTATGAGGTGTCAAAGAAATCCAGTATCAGGTATCAAAGAAGTAAAAATTATATCATTATAAATGAGGGAGAGAACAGATTGTGACCAAAACCCATCAATAGGTAAAGCAACAGCCCCTTACAGAGGGGTTTCAGGGAGAGGATGAGCCAGTGAGGGTGCAGTGTAGTAATGATGAAATATGCAACTTTCCTCTAATTCTTAAATGCTTCCTCCCACCCACTATCATGATCCCAACTCTACCTGACCATCCAGCTAGACCAGGGGATATGTACTGGAGCCAGAAACTTGGGGATTTAGGATTGAGAATATTCTGTTTTCATAATTGTTGTCCGAGAGTCCAGGTGAGGGGAGAATTTTGTTTTGTATGGTTGCCATGGAGAAGACTAAACTCATCAAGGTTCTCCACGAAAGAAAAAACAACCAATCTTGAAATAGCACCTGCTCACCTGTCTAGAGAGAGGCATGCCCAAGACAGGTCCAACTCACTTGATGTTGAACATTGGAAAATATCAGCTAGAAATCCTTTTCCACAAATAGGTAAAATATATTTTGATTTCATATTGTGGCCAGTTAAGTTGGGGTGGATCGTGCCTTTCTACAGGATGAAGCCCTCTTCTTGCCTCCTCATCCTCAATCCCTCACTTCTGTGGTGCTCTTTACATTCAGCTTTGCATGAAAGTGAAAGGATGAAGGTAGCTATCAGAGAACTGGGACTGTGATCTCTGACCAAGCCCAGAAACAAAATCTGTTACCATCAGTGGTTTTGACTTGGAGCCCATATAGAAGGGAGTAGAACTGCCTCCTGTTAGATTTGAGCGCCTGTCAATCTTTATCAGAGCAGATTTGCTCACCTTTCCTCTACAAAAAAGTGCTGGACCCGTTGGTAAACAGCCCCATGCACAGCCAACTATGCCACCAGTGGCATCGCTGCTGGCAGAGTGGTGATGTGTTGGTGATGCACGATCAGCACTTGGAAATGACCGAGGACTCCACAGGAGAAATAAAGGATTTTTTACTTCATAAAGAGTCCCAGTGCCTGGCACACACAAGGGCAGTTCTACGCTGTCCTACTGAGTTGCTTGGAATTAGAATCAACCCAATGGCAGTGGGTTTGGTTTGCTTTCTGTTTATGCCACCAAGTTCCCTCAAGCGATATTTTAGAAGAGGAGTTTATCACCCCGATTCCCAACCCTGATTTTAGAACACAACCAATGTTGCAGTCCACATCGCGATTCTAATCTCTAACTGGAAGATTCATCAGCCCACTCCCTCTTCTTGCCCTTGAGGCTTTTAGTGTTGCTGGTGAGCAAAAGGCGAAATGTTGGACTTGGGAAGCTTTGTCTAAGATTTTTCATCACTTATTCTATGCTGGGCCCTTCTAGGTTTTTTCTTATGGTTTCACCAAATCCTCACAACAACCCTGAGAGATCAATGCTGCTATTATTTCCATTCTACACCAGGGAAATCTAAGGCTCAGAGAAGTTAAACAATTTGCAGAATATCTCCCAGCTGGTAAGTGGCCTGGCCTGGCTGGGTAAGAGGGCTATCTCAGAGGGTTCCTGTTTGAGTCCTTCCTCTTTCATTGAGACTTTAAGCCTCAGACTGTATAAAATAATTCACTGGTATGAGATTCCCTAATGAAAGGACTCTGTATCCTGCCCCACAAGCACATGAGCATAGAATGTCTTGCTCAGTCCTACCCATTCCTTTACTCTTGGACTCAGGCTGCCAAACTAACTTCTCACCAGCACGTTGACTCCAATCTCAGATTTTACGCAATTGGGTTGAGTCACATCGCTAATATTATAATTCTCCTTCCCATTGGTAATTTCCTTTTATGATTTCCCAATGTGCATTGCCTTAATTGTGCTTATGTATTAGTCTGTTCTGCTCTATCAAAAAACAGAGCATAAAATGTTATAAAGAATAATGGAACAACTCTTACCTTACAAATCCAGCTAGACTGGAGGAGGTACACAGGCAGAGATGGGAACTGGAAATACAGGGAGGCCAGGGCGGATGAACCCCTCAGGGCCAGTGGTAAGATTGGAATTACCAATGGAGGGAAGGTGGGGTGGAGAGAGGGAGCCATCTCTGGAGATCTACAGATGGCTTCCTCTCTGGAGGACAGGCATCGGGAGGAGTGGGCAAGGGGGAATGTCAGGCAGTGTAAGATATGACAAAACAAAAATAATTTATAAAGTAATGAGGACTGCGGGGAAAGGGGCAAACAAGAACGGAGGAGGAAGGATGAGAAGCTGATATCAAGGCCCGAGTGGAAAAGCAGATATTTGGAGAATGTTAACGAAAGCTGGCATGTGAAGGTGGTTGGCACAATAGGTGAAACTACATATTGTGAAAAGCCATGTAGGAGCCCCCAATAAAATGATTAAAAAATAAGTTCTACCAACATCTGATAAATCATATTTTAAAGGAAAAAAAAAGAATACTGGGGAAAAGGCTTCTCTAAAAATCGGAGACTCTAGTTGGTTGTTATCGTTTGTTTGTTTTAAATCTTCCTACCCCCACCTCTCATGTCATGTAGGATGCATACGATGTCCCTCCTGTGGCTATGTCTGTGGTTTCTAGGGTGTCCTGAGGAAACCACTTGTCACTGTCAGTGTAATCCTGTGGGATGGACCACTGCCTGCTGTGATGGCCTCTTTTGAGTAAAGGAGGTGAAGATCTTAGTCTGCCAGCTCTGGAGGGAAGACATCCTGATCCCAACCATGGCAAACCGTACAAGGAAATCGCAACCACTGCACGTCCAGACCATGGCTTCTCTACTCAAACCCCTCGGCCTCTAATGCCCTTGCTTCCCAGATGCAATTTTTTGCACTTCCTGCCTTTAGTCTGATTGCCTCTGACATGGGCCTTTCCCATCTGTACTTCTCCTCTATCCTGAGAGCTCCCACTCAGCATAAGTTGTAGGTAGCTAAGAAAAAGATCAGGAAAATGAAATCATCATCCCATCCTTACCATCATCATCCCATTCTTCAACAGCTTTTAGCGAGGCCTTTGAAGGCTCTGGGCTCAGCATTGGAAATCCAGAGAATTTTCATTATCTGGACCAGTGATTCTCAGCCTTCCAAATGCCATGACCCTTTAATGTAATTTCTCAAATTGTGGTGACCCCCTGGTCATAATATTATTTTCATTGCTACTCCATAACTGTAGTTTTCTGTTATGAATCATAATGTAAATATCTGACATGTAGTATGTATTTTCACTGTTGTAAATAGAACATAATTAAAGCACAGTGAATAATCACAAAAACCAATATTATGAAATATTTATTTCTAATTATAAATAAATGTAATTTTGACTTAAAGCATGGTGTAGCATGGGTAGCAGTCTTCATACCAGGTACTCATATGTGGACATGTCTGAATGTGGGTGAACCTGCCTGGAGATGGATAAAGGAATGGTGTCTCAGTTCCTAAGACCATCAGATATATGTGTTTTCTTGATATTCTTAGATGGTCCCTGTGATAGGGTTGTTCAACCCTCAAAGAGGTCACAACCCACAGGTTGAGAATTGCTGATCGAGACCATTGTAGACATTAAGTTACCTGTATCTTGTCTCTCTTTGAGAACAAGCTGAAAGATCTGTCACTTCACTGATCATCACAAACGTTTTACAAGTAATCTTTTTTTCTGCCACTTCCTGTCTACAAGAAGCTGGCAAGTAATTATTCTTCAGATAGCTATAAATGATAAATGTTCATGTTCCAGTCTCAGAATTCCTATATTTGCGTCAGATCCTTTCTAATGTGCTAAAAAGTCTCTATGTCACAAGCTCAATGTTTTAGCCTGGGTTGACTAGAGAAACAAATCCAGAGATACTCATATGTGTGTACCAGAGATATTTATATCAGAGTAAGTATCTATAAAGTAAACATCCCAGCTCAGTCCAGACCAAATCCATGAGTCTGAAATTAGTCCATATGTCTGGTACTAGTCTACAAACTCCTCTTCAGACTCATGCAGCACATGAATGATGTTGAATGCTGGGAGATTACAGGCCAGTGGGTGAAAAGTCTTGTGGATCCAGTGGCAGTGGAAGCATCTCAGGGCTTTGGCTGCCATCATGATGGCTCAAAATGGCTTTTCAATAGAAAAATGAAGTAGAGAGAGTCTGTGTCCCATCTCCAGGGAAGAAGAGAGAAAGTGCCCAGAATTCTCATGAGAAGGATCACACCCAAAAGAAGGCACTATATTGTGACCTGATTGATAGACTAGACTTCACTCTTTCGCTCTTAATATCATTCCAGTTAACACAATATTATGCATTTACCACACTTGTATCTCACATTTGTGAGAATATAAGAAAATTTTTTTTAGAATATAAGAAATTTTAAGGTACAAATCTCGGACAAAAACAGCGTTACTGCCATCAAGTCAATTCTGACTCACAGTGATCCTATGGGACTATCCAGTAGAACTGCCTCTGTGGTTTTGCAAGACTAAAGCTCTTTGTGGAAGGAGAACGTCTCACCTTCCTCCTATGGAGCAGCTGGTGAATAAGACCTGCTGACTTTATGGTTAGAAAAACAACACATAACTCATTATACCTCCAATGCTCATAGCCTCATGCAATTGAACAAGATGCAGAATTCAGTCAGACCACAGATTCATTTTAATAGAATTAGTGCTAAGTATGACTCACTCTGAGTGCCTCCACATTTTTCTTCCAATGCAATTTCCGGATTTTCCCCAAGAGTTAATTTTAGACTTAGCATTAGCCCTTTTTCCAATCCTGGTGCCACATTCTTCTTCATATAACTCAGCTTCTCTCGGCAGCTCTCCAGGAGCAAGGCTGGGCTTCCTACTCCCACCAGGGCAGTGATGCCACACAAAAAAATCAGCTTCTGTGATGATTTGCCCAGATGAAAATTGAGTAAATATGGTGAGAAGACACAACTCTGATGCACACCTTTCCTGACTTTATATCATGTCGTATTTCCTTGGTCTATTCATACAACTGCCTCTTGATTCATATGTAGGTTTTGCATGAGCACAATTAAATGTTCTTGAATTCCCATACTCTTTAAGGAGATACATAATTTGATATAAAGTGGTTTTAGCACAGCAATAAAACACAAGTTATCATCATTCTGGTATTCTCTGTTTTCAACCAAAATCCAAGTGATACTAACAATGATAACCCTCATTTCACATCCACTTTTGAATCTGACCTGAACTTCTGTCATTATATTGTGACAGCCATTGTTGGATGATCTACAAGAAAAAAATCACTGGCATGTGATATTAATAATCTTGCTCTATAATTTGAGTATTCTGTTTGGTTACCTTGCATTAGGATGGAGAATATATATATATATATATATATATATATATATATATATATTCCAGTCAGTTGGTGAGGTAGTAGTTCTCCAAATTCCTGGTATAGAAGAATGAGTGTTTCCAGTGCATCCTCAGATTGTTGGAACATTTTCATTGGAACTACATTAATTCCTGATGTCTAGTTTTTGGCTAATGTTTTCAGTGCAGCTGGAGTTTCTTCCTTCACCTCCATTAGTTCTTGTTCATATACTACCTCCTGAAATGGTGCAATGTTGACTAGTTATTCAGGAGACAGTGATTTTGTATTCTTTCCATCTTTTTATATGCTTCCTGCATCATCGAATATTTTTCCCTTAGAACTTTTTAATATTGCAATTTGAGGCTTGAAATTT
This sequence comes from Nesogale talazaci, assembly GCA_004026705.1. Taxonomy (NCBI): domain Eukaryota; kingdom Metazoa; phylum Chordata; class Mammalia; order Afrosoricida; family Tenrecidae; genus Nesogale; species Nesogale talazaci. The sequence goes on from PVJH01031011.1 coordinate 11,202, forward strand.
TCTTGGGAAAACCCATGGGAAACTGCACTACAGATCACACAATTCAACCTATGTTTACCTTTCTTAGTGACTACTTCTTTCCTGGTGAAACCTACAATTCATAGATATTCTACATTAATTCTACATTGCTGATCCATGTTGTTGTCTTTTTTCTTGATTGAAAATCTCTTAACCCCTGACTTATGATAACTCCATGTACAAAAGAATGAAATATTGTTTGATCTTCTTCCAGTCATATAATAAATTGTGAATCAGATTGTTGTGATTTGTAGGTTGTCACTGGCTGATTTTTTGTAGTAAATTGCTGGTCCTTTCTTCTTAGTTCATCAGATTATGGAATATCCACTAAATCATGTTCAGCATCATAACAGCAAGTAAGTGATGACAGATTAGTACATAAGGTACCCAGACTAGTAATCAAACCTGGATCTACTTCATGAAAAGGGAAATGCCACCATTAGATTACCACTGTTCTCAGTCCTGTCCTAGGCACTCAGTAATGAAAAAGACTGATGCATGGTCAAGAAGAGAAAGATAAGAATGGGAGCAATGTACCCTGTATCTATTGTCTGTCATGTGAGTCCAGTAGCACACTCACACATCTGGGTATACTTTCTTCTAAAGGAATTGTATCACGTAGTGTCACTATGCTATAGAATGGTTTCTACTAATCTTGTGTCAACTAATCTTTTTCTGTCCTTAGAAGGACCAAGGGAGCATTATTGACTGTCAATGAAAGAGTAGTGATACCAACAAAGCAGCTCTGGTGTGGAGTCAGAATTTAAGTTTTATAGTGTGACTACCTCCCATCAACTCTGCTATGACCATTACAGACAAGCTCTCCCTCCTTAAAAATTCTTCTTTTCCAAAGGCCATGACTTTAGGATGGGATGGGGTTTCATTCTTTTTTCTCTAAAACTCAAATGAAACATGTATGTCCAATAACAAATAGCCTAAATTATCTGTACTGCTATTCATGTCATAAAATCCAACACAAACTCATCTTTTATTCATGTTATCATTTGGGTCAAAATATCTTCACTGTCACAGCTCTGAACTTTTGCCTCTGGGAGAGAAAAATGGCAGCAGTACGCTATAGTGGGGAAAATAATCATCCAAACACAGGCTGACAACTGCTTCCATTTTACCAGCCCGATCCGTAAAATGACTACTAAAGACAAACAAGGAAGCATTTCAGAAATGCATACATTATTTAGTGATCTTTGCTAATCATTATTCAAGGACCAGGGAGGCTAGGGAAGGGGAGTGTGCAGGGTGGATTTGGGTGTGTGGGGGGGGTGGGCGGGGGGGAGTCAAACAGAGGAAAGAAATGAAAGTCAAGTCCCAGATGGGGGCAATTGGGGGGGAAAGAGGTCTTTGAGAGCACCGTTAGGTAAATGCTTGACCGCTAACCATCAGGGTCTTTGTAAGACAAAGATGAAGCAATCTGTTCCCCTGATGATTGACAGTCTCTGAACTGCAGAGGGTGCCAATGAGTCAGATCAGCTAGACGGAAGTAGGGGGTACCTATTGTCTTCTGTGAATCCAGGCTTCGGTGAACGCACTCACATATCCAGGGATACTGTCTTCTGAAGGAATTGTATCACATAGTGTCATGATACAATTAAATGCATATATGAAAGGAAAAGGCTGTATGTGTGGTTAAGAAGAGAAAAATAACAATGAAACCAATGTACCATGTGCTTATTGTCTTCAATATGGGTCCATGATGGAATGTACTCACAAATCCATGTTTTTCCTCTGAGTTAAAAAGTGTAATGTCAGTATGATATATGTAAAGATATGCATGTCTATAGACTTATACTTGTGTGTGTATGTATGTGTACACACATACAAAAGGTATACACCCAAAAAGGGAGACTTTTTTCAAAGCTATATATTTAATTATTTTATAAAACAATCTTATCACCTTCAAAGTACTCTCCATTACCCATACTACATTAATCAAATCTGAGATTCCATTCTTGGAAACATTTTTCAAACTCATCTGTTTGGGTGGCTGACACCACCTCTGCTGGTTTTTTGTTTTTGTTTTGTTTTGTTTTGTTTGTTTGTTTTTAACATCACCTCTTCTATGTCTTCAAATCGCTGTCTTTTCATATTCTTCATTTTCAAAAACAAAAAGAAGTCACACAGAGTGAGGTTGCGTGAGTAAGGTGCATGGGGAAAAAGAGACATATCACATTTTACCCCCAAACTGGTACACTAAAATGGCTATGTAAACAGGTACATTTCTGCCAGAAATCAGGAGTTTTTTTTGTCATTAAAATTCACTGAACCGAGCACCAAGAAAGTCCATACAACTTCCCCATCTCTTCAATTATCCATCATTGGTTTTCAAACACAAGTGCACTAATTTTGTCAAAATTTTCATGCATTCAGGAAGTTAATACACATTCAGAACAACGATTTGTCAACAATCAATATTTCACCTCTTTTGAAATGAGAAAACCACTTGTACGCTTGATTTTATCCCATTGCACTGTCCTCTTAAGCTCTGTTCAGAATCCCAACAGTTCTGGCAGCATTTTTCCTAAGCAGAAAACGTTTCACAGCCGCATGCTATACTCTTAAGTCAAACATCACAATAAATAAGGTTCAAGTGAAATTGCTTTTATGAAAAAAATCACTGTGACCAAAGAGAAACCTCCCAGATGATGCCACTGAGTTCATTAACTCAGAACAAATTGCTTGATGCTTGCCTAGTGGGAAAAATGTTTACTACAAAAGCTCCACTCAGCAGAACTTTTTTCTGGTTTCTTTTGGATACCCCCAGAAAAAAAAAAAATATATATATATATATATATGAAGAGAATCTAAACATTTCATGGACATATGTAAATAAAAGATAAGAACATTTTCTAAAAATATATGTAAACTATAATATTCATATTTGTAGTGGTGTTCATATTCATATGTATTTAATTCTTGGCTCAGAAATTTTATTTCAAATGTTGAGTGCATTATACATGATCATCACATATTGCCTTTGGATATCTAGAAAGCACTGCCTACATGTTTTGTTGTGAGGAGAGTTTTTATGAGAGAGTTTAAACAAATTTAAAAGACTTAGAACTGGGCTGAGCCCTGTTGTGGTGTAAGTGGTTGAGTGCGGAACTGGGGCCCGTGGGCTTGGCGGTTCAAATCTAGCGGCGACTCTCAGGAGCAGCACTGGGTAGTTCCCACGACCACCAGAGGGCAATGATGTCCACAAAAACAAACAAACAAACAAACAAACAAACAAAAAAAGACTTAGAACTTTAGTAATTATGGACTATCCTGAGAGAAGTTTGTGAAGGGTGCAATGAAATATTTAATTGGCTTAGATTTCATCTTATGTAAGCAACAAGGAGCAAAGGTTTATGATATAAAAGAGCACACAAATGGTGTGAGCCTACATTTGAATCTAGTAATTCATAACTAATACCTGATTGTTATTGACTGTGTATGATGTCACGCTCCCAGAGAATGATACACATTGGTAAACTACATAGGGTTACTAGGTATGATCTCCCCTAAAATACATCCTAATATTCATAATATAGCAGCCAATACTCACTGCCAGTGAATTGATTCCAACTCACTGTGACGCTATAAAACAGAGTAGAACTCCCATGGGTTTCTTAAACTGTTAAGTTTTTATGGAAGCATAAATCTCACATGGCAGTGTTTCTCAACTTGTGGGTCACGACCCCTTTGGGGGTAAAGCAAACCTTTCACATGGGTCGCGCAATTCATAGCAGTAGCAAAATTACAGTTATAAAGTAGCACAAAAATAATTTAATGGTGGGGTGGGGGTGTTGTCACACCACAGCATGAGGAACTGTGTGAAAGGGTTCTGGCATTAGGAAGGTTGAGAATGGCTGTCCTATGGGTTTCTTGACTGTTAAGTCTTTATAGTTGTGCAAGGCGTCATCCTTCTCTAGAAGAGCAGCTGCACATTTTGAACTGCTGACCTTGAAATTGGCAGCCCAAGGTGTAACCCATCACACTCCTCTTATTTATACACACATATTTAAAAATGTCGAAAGCCTTTGAAAGATTTTATTGATGTTTTTTAGATATTTAAATAAGCCATTTTAAATTTTGTTGGTTTTCCTGGACAATAAATTTATATAAGACAAAATTTTCCACTTTAACCATTTGAAAGTAAACAATTTGGTACCACCCACTATATTCACAATGTTCTCCAACTCTTACCACGATCTATTTCCGAATATTGGTTGGTCCTCACGTTATGCAAAAACTGCACTCATCAATCATTATCTTTCCATTTTTTCCTTCTGAGAGACCCTGGTGACCTGTGATCTACAATCTATATATGCCTATTTTAGGTATTTCATAAACTCATACAATAATTGGCCTTTTGTGTGTGACTGATTTCACTTGGTGTACTGTTTGCAAGGCTCATCTGTGTTCAAAACATCATTCCTTTTAATCACTAAACAATTTTCCACTGTATAATTTCACATTCTGTTTATCTATTCACATGTTTGTCTGTTTTTTGGGGGGGCATCACTGCCTTCTGATGGGAGTAGGAGGCCCAGCCTTGGTCCTGGAGAGCTGCTGCTGGATTTGAACAGCCAATCCAGTGGGCTGCAGTCCCGCACTCAACCACTATGCCACCGGTGCTCAGTCCTATCCATTCACATGTTAATGGACTTTTGGATTGTTTTCCCCTTTTTGACTTATATAATTATGCTGCAGTGGACATCAGGGTATATGGATTTGTTTCAACCTCTAGTTTTAATTCTCCAGGATATAAATCTAAGTATGAAATCCTGGATCATATAGTGGTTTGTAGCTTTTTGAGGAATGGCCAAACATGTGCTCGCTATAAGTGGGCCAATTTGCTATCTCCATCACCAATGCTTAACCATTATACTTTTTGCTCTCAGAAATAGCTAGTCCCTAGTTTGGGGAGGTTTTTGTTTTGGTGTGGTTTTCTCTTTTCTTTTCTTTTTTTCTGCATTTCCCTACCCATTAAATGAATAGCATTATTTCTTAGGTGACTTTTATTTTCTTTACCCACAGTGTAAATAGTGTTTAACATCAGAATTGTCTACAAGAGAAAATTGAACTAGTTTTTTTTTTTTTTTTTTTAACAAACTGTCCTTTCAAACATGAGAAGCAACCTCTCATTGGAAAGAAAAATACTTATATAGAACACAAGGGGAGAATATGCCTGGTACTATGTTCTTAATTGATCACTTTTGACCTAGTTTCTATTCCACCCTTGATGAGATAGGCAAGTGATATTGATTACAGTGTCTTTAGACTCTGCCCATTCCAGGTGAAGAGCATGACATATCACACAAGATGTACTCAATGTGAAAACCCCACTCCGTGAACTGATTTTTACCTCAAATTTAAGGCCGACTTCAGGCTGAAACCTCCAACTGTGAGAAGCAGATAACTGTTCTCTTAAGAGTTTAAAAATGGCAGTTGCTGGACTTTGGTTCTTATGTCTTGCCTTGAGGGAGCTCCATGAATTGCTATTTTTGTGTGTGAAATAATTGATGCCCATAAGTACCTATGTTTTAGGAGAGTTGAGTCAGTTAGGTTGTCTTCTGCTGTTTTTTACTTTTAGTGATATTTAAAAATGTATTTATACTATATATTAGGACCCTGAAATTTGTCACTATTTTTATGGATGATTTCTATTGTTCTAGGTTTTACATTTAGGTCTTTGGTCCATTATCAGTTTGTGTTTGCATAATAGTATAAGATAGGTGGCCTGTTTGATTCTTCTGCAAATGGATATCCAGGTGTGTCAGCACTATTTGTTAAAGAGCCTATTTCTTCCCCAATAATTTGTTTTCACCCAATATCAAAGATTAGTTTTCATGTTTATTTCTGGGTTCTTAGTATTGCTCCATTAACCTATATATCACACATTATGTCAAGACAAGACTGTCTTGACTGCCAGTACTGTGTAGTAGGTTTTGATATGTATGAAAGGCCTTATAATTTCTTCTTCTTTGATTTTCAGGAGTTTCTTTTTTTATGTACAAAGTTGGTGACTAGTTTTTCCACCTTTTTAAAATATAATGGTAGAATCTGTATTGATAGCTTCATATGAGTACTATGAATATTTTCACAATGTTAAGCCCTCCTACCAATTAGCATTATATATTCTTCGATTTCTGTACACCTTGTTGTTGTCTAGTGCTTTGTTGTTTTCTTTGTATATAGGTCTTTTGTTTCTCTAGTTCGATTTACTCCTAGTTAAATTAATTTTAGGTGGCAATTGTAAATGATATTGCTCTCCTTTTTCCTTTCCAGAGTTCTCTTTTTCAGTGTAAAATAATCTGATTGATTTTAGTGGTTGATCTCATATGCTACCACTGCCAATTTTCTGAATCTTTTAATTATTTCCATCAATATTCTTTCTGTCTTTTGAATTTTCTAGGTATAAGATTATATGATTTAGAGATAATTTTACTTTGAAAATTTCAATGCTTTTAATACCTCTTACATTATAACTCTAACTAAAACTTCCAGCACAGTTTTAAATAAGATGAAAGTCAGTCTGGTCTGCTTCCTATTCTCAAGAGTAATGCCTTAAGTCTCTTTCTATTGGGAGTATTTTTGGCTCCTGGTTTCATGTATATACCCTTAGTTATATTGAGACATTTTTATTTCAGTTTTAGACAGTGCTTTTGTCCTTGAATGGGTGTTAGATTTAAGTTAGCCAGGTCTTTGAAGTTTTTAACAATTTCTGCTTATCTGTATGTTAGATCAGGTTGACTAGAGAAACAAATCCAATGACATCCACGTATGTTTAAGAAAAAGCTTTATACCAAGAAGGAATTATATATCAAGAAAGCAATTCAGTCCCATCCAACTCAAATCCGTAAGTCTGATACTAATCCATAAGTCCCTCTTCAGACTCACTCAGCCAATGATGCAGAAGCAGGAAGAGCACAGGCAGGTAGGTGCAGATTTCTGTGGATCCAAGGTCAGTGGAAACAATGCAGGCTCCATAAAGGGAGAGTGAAGGGCACACCCAAAGGAGATGACAGAAGGGAAGCAGTCCCACGTCTCCACAGCGCTATCACTTCTGTGGATAATGCAGATTGACTTCATGGCTAGTAATAGAGATATTCTGAGACTATTCTTTCTTCAACAGTTCTTAATCTTTCCCAGCTCAAATTTTACCATTAGTTTAACTGGGATGTTTGTGTCTAGAAGCTTGTAAATTTTCTAGTTAAACGCTTTAAACCTTTTCAAATAATATTAGGTGCATAATAGAACAGCAATAGAGCTTAAAGAGAAATAATTACAAGTGCAAAGTTTCTGTTTGTCGGTATTTACTATGTGATAAGACATGGAGCCACGTCCTGGAGCTGGATGCCAGCTATGGCTATCTGCAGACTGTCTCCTATCTGGAGGATGGATGTAGGGAGGAGTGGGCAGGGGGAGATGGCGGGCAGTGTAAGATATGACAAAACAATAATGACTGCAGAGTAATGAGGACGGAGGGGGGGGAGGGGGGTAAGGTTGGAGGGGGAAGGAAGGGGAACTCATATCAAGGGCCCAAGTGGAAAGGCAGATGTTGGGAGAATGTTGACAAGGGCAGACAAGTGGGGGTGCTTGGCACAGTATATGTATTGAACTATGTATGATGAAAAGCGATGTATAAGTGTCCAATAAGATGAATTAAAAATAAATAAATAAAATTAACACTAGGATCATTGATAGTGTGATCTTTTCAATGCTGAAATCTGTAGCTTTAACTTATCACACAAATAATGTTCTCACCTGCTAATCCCCCAATCTAGGGATAGAGATCATGCAACCTTGGGACAAAGTAACTGCCTCTCAGCTTTGGGTTTAAAAACTGATATCTTTGAGCCCAAGTTTAGATAATCCTCATTAGTCCTCTTGAGGGCTAAAGTTTACTGAAAAATGCAAGAAAATATTTTACATTCTAATATAGCTCCTTTTCATAATAGGGAAAAAAGATATATTCATTTACTTTAAACCATCAGGCAAAAGCCATCAGGTAGGGAGACTATATACTCAAGGAACCTTAGCAAAGAAAACTCAGTTTATGTAAGGCAAATATTGAGGTAAGTCAGAGAGAATAGAATTACATAGAGCAACTAGCTTCATCTTGAAGTACACATATGTACTATATTCCACATTGTCTGAGTTTTTCTCTTTTTATAGGTACAGAAGTAAAATGGAAGAAATGTTTGTTCTTAAGAAGCCCCAAATTAGCTGAAAGCTTTGCTTGAGCATTGCAGAGTACCCTTGGCAGAAGGAATTGTCCTCATAGATAAGCCTGAGATGGTTGGGGAGCATAAGCAAATGAGGTGCAAAATCTTAGACATCTCGGCAGTCACTTATGGAAATGCTGAGAAGCAGGTATGCTCATTTCTTATAGAAGACTTATTGAAGGCTATATTAGGTGTCTGTGCCAACACAGCATCTATAAACAGATATGGGTGGAGTCTAGCCTGTGGATCAGGTCACAGTCTGATGATACTTTCTGGTAAGGGTAAGCATGGCCTTCTCATTAGGAACCTTCTCTCTCTCTCTCTCTCTCTCTCTCTCTCTCTCTCTCTCTCTCTCTCTCTCTCTCTCCTCAAATCCCTGTTGATGAGCCACACAAAGACCTACCAGAGCCCTGTGATGTTTCTGTCACCAGTGACTTTGCACCTGCTGATCTGCAATCTTCTTGCATTCTCCACTCTGTTAGCCAGGGTAGGTTAGAGAAACAAATTGATAAGCACACATATGTCTATAAGAAAGATGTTTATATATAAGAGCAAATTGAACATTGAGAAAATATTCGAGCCCAGTCCAGTCGAAGGTCCTAAGTCCAATATTAGCCCACATGTCCAATACCAATCTATAAGTCCTCTTCTGACTCATGAAGCACTTGCAGTGACATCAGGACAATGACAAGTCAGTGTATCCAATGGCAGTAGAAGCATCTCGGCATTGGTAAGGATCTCCTCATGGTTCCTCCAGTTTCCGGGGTTCAGGATCTATCAGCAAGCTGCCATGTGTCTTGTTAGCTGCAATGTCCCCCAGGGTGTCTTGTGTCTTGTGAGTAGAGCATCTCTAAGGGACTGAAATTTCATCTCCAAGAAGGAATTACCACATTTCCCAGAATTCTCAGGAGAAGGCCACACCCACACACAGGTCTCATAGGATATTTCCAGATTGATAATCTAGACTCTACCCCTAGATTCTTAATCCTCAAATTGACACTAGATTAGGTGACTGCCACATCCATCATTACATGTGTTTGCATCAATCTGAAGAGGGATTTATGGACTAGTGTCAGACTTATGGACTAGTTTTGGATTTAGGAACTTGATCCGGACTATGTCGGGAAGTTTTATTGAGGCATAATTACTCCATAATAGTAAGCTCTTTCTCACACATATACGAGGAAGTAAGCCCCCCAAACCCAAACAAACCAGAATTGCACAGGACAGAATGGAGCCTCCATAGTATGCATTTTTCCTGCTAGGTGAGCATCAAGCAACTTGCTTGATGAAATTTTTTTATGAAAAAAAATTTTGAAAGCATTTTGACTTGAACACCCCTTTTTTTTTCTTGCCATAGTCAATTTAAGAGAACAGTGTGCAGCTGTGAAATTTGGTTCCTGGGTAGGGAAAATGCCACAGAAACTGTTGTGATATTGAAGACAAGCACACATGTACAAAAGTTTTCTCTTCTTTCAAAAAAGATGAAATGTCAATTAATGACAAACCTCATTCTGGATGTCTGTCAATTTACCAAACAGATGAAAATATTGACTTGGAGTGTGTTTAGAGTTTGTTCCCCCATTTCAAACTGTTAAGCAAGCTTTTTAATTAGAGGTTCTGAAAAGATTGCATAACTGTAAGACAAAAAAGGCTTGATTTGTGGTACACAGGGGACTAGTTTTACCTCCATGACAAAGCACCTGCTCACACAGCCATCTCAGTCAGTGCTCCAGTTTTTGACAAAAAACAGCATGCCTTTCTTGCCCCACACACCTCACTCACCTGACTTCACTCTTTGGAACTTATTTTTTGCTTCCATGAATGAAAGGGGACATGAAAGGACAGCTATTTGAGGATATAGCTGAGGTGAATAAAAAAGCGAGGGAGAAGCTGTCAGCCATCCAAACAGGTACATTTGAAAAAAGTATTTAAGAAAGAAATCACAGATTTGAAAAATGTATTAAGTGTGATTGAGAGTACTTTGAAGGTAATAAGGTTTTTTTTAAATTAAAATTGTAAAAATATTGCTTTGAAAAAATTGACTTTTGGGGGAGTTATCCACTCATATGAGTGTCATCTACTGAATTTCTCTAGTCAACCAAAACTTACTGCTGCCATGTTAATTACAACCTCCATTAGAGATTAGGGTGTTACTATCACTTGAGGGTAAAAAGAACCATTCAGGGGGTTCACAGGAACAACACTTAGCCTTACTCATGGACATTAAATAACACTAGAAACACATAAACACCAAGAGCACAAATACTAAAAAAATAAAAGAATGAAATATTTGTTCACTCCCCATGTACCGGTCCCCTACAGCTGAGTCATGGTAGGGTGTAGGGATATACAGTGGGTGGAAGAAGAAAGAAGGTACGACTATCAGTTTTGGCTTTGTAATCAGGTACAGAACCATGCGTCACAGCAGTCATGGTTTACATTAATTTGATTTTCCTTTTCATTTCTCTTCCATTACTATTCAAGTAGCCAGATCTCTGTTGTATTATTGTGGCTTGTGCTTTGCTATGATCCTGGAGACTGGGCTACCATTTCAAATACTGAAGGGTCATTCTTGGCTTCAATAGAACTTACAGACTATGACCGACTGAAAGGATGACCTGGAAAACTACATAAGAACAGTAGCCAATGAACATCTTATATAATCACACAGAATAGTGTTCCACATAGTACTGGAATGTCAGTCCATAATTTGGATGGGACTCCAAATACAAAATGATCACAGGGACAACACCAGTGATGGTGGCAAAGGTGACGCCAGTCCAGCCAACATTTTGTTTCTTGGACCTGGTGTCACAGTGGGGTGGAGCCAACCAAACCCAACTAACAACTGCTGGGGGTACACTAAATAGGGGCGGATGCTTTACACTTCAGAGAGGAAGAATATTTCTTGGTAGGTATATATATTCCAGTTCCTTCAATGGCACCCTCTCACTGTTTTTCTATCAAATGTCAAAGTTCCTGCCAGGGCTTCATTTATGTATGACCATCTCACGTGACCTGTTCCCACTCCTTGGCCATTTTCTCCGTCACCCAATTTGAATGCACCACTTATTTCTTTATAGGATCCTGACATACATAATCACTATTAAATCTATCTCCTCCTCTCCAGTGTCCATTTCATACTCCAGCATATTTTGTGTGTGTGTTTGTGTGTGTGGGTGTTAGTTTTATTTATAACCAATGTCGTATTGGTTGGGGTCCCTGGGTAATGTAAGCCATGAAGCACTCCACCACGGCTCACTGAACAACTGAAGGAATGAATGCACTCAGACGTATCTCAGAAACAGAAGACCTTCTGGACTACTTCTGAAAACTCAACCATGGAAAAAACTATGGAGCATAATTCTACACTGATGCATAGAATCAACTCAGCAACAACTGGCTTGACTGACTTATTAGTGATTGACCATTTACCAGCGTACTTTAGACTTCATAGAATGTATGTATTCTAGATAATGACATATTTAAATTATGATTGAATTCTCTGCTTACTAGACCGCATGCCAACATCTTCTTTTCTATTGCACTTTCACTAAGTAAGTTCAGGTCCTTGATCCTTCAAGAAGAAGTAGCTATATTGACCATCTCCTGTATACCAGACATTATGGCAGGAACTTTCAAAGATGATCTCATTCAAATCTCATGGAAGCCTACTTTAAATCCACCTTTCTTCATTGCTCAGGGCCCAAATTTTGGCGTCATATCCTCTTTTTTCATGCTTGGTTTACCGGAAGTTCTTTCTCAATAAATGTTTGAATGATTTCGTAGTCAGTTCTCTGCGGTAGGAATCACCAACCTTTTGAGGAAGTTACATAGGCTGAGGGCCCCCTTACCTGAGTTCCCACAGAGGAAAGAGCAAGAGCTGGAAGACTCTCACTCCAAAGCAATTGGCCTTCCATTTCCCAGGTTGTGGATGTCCATTGTAATCATATGACTATTCTTTTTGACCCTTCCTCATCTGCTGCAACCTACTCTGCCTCTGGGGCTGAGCCCCGGTGGCGTAGTGGTTGTGCGCAGGACTGCGGCCCACTGGGATGGAGGTTCAATTCCAGCAGTGGGGCTGGGCCTCCTACTCCAAACACCAGAGAGCAGTGATGCCCAAAAAATAAATAAATAAATAAATAAATAAATAAATAAATAAGGGGTCTCCTCTGATCTCACGTTTTGTCAAATTATTTTTCTACTCCAAAATTTTCCTTAATCCTACATTGTCTGCTGAACCAAACTTATCAACCTTAGCTTGGCACTGATGCCCTCTATAAGCAGGACCAATCATCTACCTTTCAACTTTACTGCTACTCCTCTTCTAGAGAATCAATCATTGCTTCATCCAAATGTGCCTTTTCCATGTACTCCTAATACAATCTGGCTCATAGTTTTTGTTTTCTTTGATTTTGCTCAAGCCATTTCCTATACCCAAAATACTATGCTGTGCCCACAAACCCCTTCCTTTGATTACTGTCTAACCAAATCTACCTGTTCTTGAAGGCCAGGAGAAAAATCCTGCCCTCACTGTCGCTTTCTCTGACCACCCTCAGCCCACAGTGACCACAGCTTCCTCTTCACTCCAGTATCGGTCTGTATCTTCATTTTACACTCATAGGTTCCTTCCTGGTCGTTGGCCGACTCCTTCACTGAATTACATTTTATATTTAAAATTCTGTGTGGTAAGGACAATGTCACATCCTTCCTCTATCCTGCCCAGGACAGAGTTTTACATAGTATACAAGCTCAATAACAATTTCTTAGAAAT
>PVJH01031012.1:0-24144 GCA_004026705.1 Nesogale talazaci
ATTAAGACTTACAGAACCCAGAAAAACTGTATGCTTGTGATCACAGTTGATTGCAATAAAGTCAACAAAGGAAATGGGTATGTCGGGGAAAAGCAACATCAACCTCCAGGGGACATCTTCCAGTGGAGATGCACATTATCGTTGGTCGCCATCCGGTCTGCTCTAACTCGTGACGGTAACTTTCGTGTCTATCTCCATGAGGGCTTCCTCATTTTCTCTGCCCCTCTGCTTTATCACATGTGGTGTACTTTTCATCCCTGTAACAAGGTGTAACAGCATGTGCAAAATATTTCGAACTGTGGAAGTTCACTAGACCTTGATGTCTCGGGGTTTTTCCCAGGGGTCAATTATGTAGACATGAAGCCTCTGCAGAACTGACCTTGTCTACTTAATCTCTAGCTCCTTTCCAGAGCTCATGGTACATTTCATATGATAGAATACTAAACAACCATTAAGAATCCCTGGTGGCAAAAGGGGTTAAATGCTCAACTGCTAACCAAGAAGTTCAGCAGTTCAAACCCATCAGTAACAATGCAGGAGAAAAGTCCTGGGAGCCTACTCCTGTAAAGATTTGAACCGAGGAGATCTTATTCTGTTCTAGTCTCTCTTATTGTGTTGCAATGACTCCTGGTCCACCCTACAGGACACAACCAGGGCACACATATGACCTTTACATCCATACACTGTGTAAGTGGGAAAAACTTGTCTACACACAATATGGGAGGCTCTTTAACAGCATGTGAATCATGATTATCTTTGGTCAAAGAATCTGATTGTCTTTCATTGTAAATTTTTAGAATTTTCTGTATTCTCCATAGTTTCTATTGGCAACATGTGCTATATAGAGAATTGAGAAAAAGAAAACTACCATAAACAAATGTAAGACCCTGAAAAATATATTATGCCATTTGGAGATGTTTATAACATTTAAAAAGCTATACAGCAGGAGCATGAATGTTTCTAAAGGTACCTGTGGCATAACTCATGATTTACAAGGGTATATACAATGCTGGGAACGGTGAGTGGGACTAGTGCAAAAATGGCATGTAAAAAAGTATGTGTTTACTCTGTAGAACCAAACTTTATTCTACCCCTTGTCAAAGGCATGGAGAGGGATATTCTTGTTTGCTTGGCTCTTTCATGAAATGAAGCTTACTTACCAGCTGGGAGCTGAAAAATGCCAAGAATGACCAGGGTGTGGTGAGAGAGATAATAAAGCTGTGCAAGGTCTATGTAACCACCCCATCCCACACTGCAGAATGGTCAGGTGGGCTTTAAAGGACTGTGTGATTTGCAAATCAATAGCAAGACCCTGAGAAAAGCATTGCAGCACTGTGAGGGCCTCGGCCCCAATCTGTCTCTGGGGATCTGTGTGTTGTCAACACTTCACCCTCACATTACTCACAGGCGACAGCAGCTGGGGCCGCATTTTTTCATCCTTCTCCCCTGAGAATCACGTGGAACACACCTCCCATTTACACCAACGCTTCCTTTTCAAAGGGTCCCACAGGGCTTCATTAATTTCTCAAGCTAAACCCAGAGGTCACTGCTGCTACTTATGGGCAGAGCACTACCTGAGAGCTTAGGGAAACCCGGCACAGCCATTTGACTCAAATCTAGAAAAGGGTTCCCACTATAAGGGCCCAGAGAAACTGCATGTGACTCGCTAACCCGGAACTTAGTCAAGTATTCACACCCTGACCAAAGAAAAAAAAACAAAAAACAACGGTTTTGGAGGTGAGGTCATCTCCCTGGGAATCAGAAAAAGGAAACAAAAAACACTTTACGGACACCCTTATGAACAGTATTTAAATAAAATAGCACTCTTTGGCTGAGAATACACACACACACACACACCTAGAATAGTACTGCAATGGTGTTTCCTTGTCTAATGTATCCAGAACTCCAAAGGAATTCATTTTCTTCTGATATAAATGCAGCTGGATATTAGCAAGACAGAGCTACAGGAGAAACATAAGGTCAAATGCGTCAAGCAGGGAAAACACAAAGCAATTAATGTGAGAGAGAAAAGAGCAGAGTGGCTGTAAAAGAATCGGAAATAGAGAATTAGCATCCTTTTGATGATCAGAGACCAAGCCCTTTTCAGCAGGAAAAGATTTCATTAACCAAATGGCCTGGAAGCTCTCCGCAGAGATACACTGGAGAGATCATGCTTTGGGGGCACAGAAGGAAAAAAGTTGATTTTTAAATGAGAATCAAAAGAACTTTTTTTTTACAGTTTTATTGACACACAATCCATATATCACACAATTCATTTGATCATTACCACCCCCAATCAATTTTAGAACACTTTCTTTCTTCAAAAGAACTTTCAAAAACAAAATTTTCTTAAGATCCACCTAAAAATCAGTAAGGAAAAGAAAACTCAATGGAATCAGACTATGAACAAAGAAATCGCTAGTACTAAGAAATACTCAGCTTTTCTTAGAAATAGTCAAATAAAATTTAAACAAAATTGTGATCACTTGTTTGACAGCAGATTGGTTGAGATTCATTCAGTGTTAGCAAAGCAGAGTGAGAGCAATGAAAAGGACAATGAAGCAGAGGGATAGTCCTTGATATCCCCTTGTGAATGAATGTTAAGGAAACTGTTCCTTGTTTCATTCAATTAATTTTGCATTTTTAGAAGTTTCAATATACATCTTCACTTTGTTTCCTTTCTTAAAACAGTTTCGTCCTTGTTAAACAGTTCATTGGGGGAAGTATAACTCAGAATTAGGATCGACTTGGAAGTAGCAGGACTGACTCAGGAGTCTGCCAATCCAGAGAGCTGCCAATCAAGACAGCTCCTTATTGGCCAGACCTGCAAGCAAGCCCTTTCCCCCGTCTGACGTCACTGGGCCCCAGTGGACCCACTACCATTGCCATCTGCCAGCTCTTGGCTGTCTGCCTTCTTCTCAACTTCTAACATCCCAGTGTGAATTGGGTGAAGGTTTACATTCACACACCTCCTCCACATATTGTTCCATGTTGCTTATTGCAGTCCCCACAATGTGACATCAGCTATCCCAGGTCCTTTGGTCCCTGGTTCCATTCCTCCTCGCTCTTGACTTTGCCCTTGAATAATGCTGCACTTTTCTCTCATTCTCAGATGGTTGACTATTTTAAAGTGTGTACCTCCATAGTGTTATTGCTGCCCTCGTAGAGCCGTCTTTTGTTGGGCTGAAAATTGAGTCTTGAGGATGAATTCATCTCCAGATGCAGAACTGGCTAAGGGTCAGGGGTCCACCAGTATCTATCTGACCAGAGTGTGTAGTCTTTTTAAAATAATTAAACTCATTTTTTTTAATTCGACAAAGATTTATTATGTATCTTACATGCACCAGGCACTCTATCAGTTTCAGGAACACAAACATGGGGCCTACTATAAGGAACTCGCATTCGAATGCATCATTTTGTTGGGAGTGCTAATAAGTATTTTTTTTGCAGCGTGATATAACAATCTTCTGTTCGTATCCTTTTTTAAATGTTCATATCCTTTCAACAAATTCTATTTCTCAGGCTGAACCCCAGTGGCGTAAGTTGTTGAGTGCAGGACTGCAGGCTTGACAGTTCAAATCCAGCGGCGGCTCTCAGGAGCAGCACTGGGTAGCACCCACGACCACCAGAGGCAGTGATGCCCCCCTCTAAAAAAAAAATTCTATTTCTCAACATGCATATAAAAGTTGGACAGTGAATGAAGGAAGACAAAGAATAATTGATGTGTTTTCATTGCAGTGCTGGAGAAAAATATTGAAAGTACCATGGACTGCTAATAGGACAAACAGATGTGTCTTGGAAGAAGTACAGCCAGAGTGTTCCTGAGAGGTAAGCCTGGGGAGACTCTGTCTTACATAGTTGGGGGGCATGTTGTCAGAAAAGACCAGTCCCTGGAGGATGACATCGTCTCTTGGTAAAGTGGAGGGGCAGCGAAAAAGAGGCCGGTCCACATGGACACTGTGTCTGGAGTCTAAGAACGATGGTGAGTATGGTACAGGACCCGGCGGCGGGACGTACGGTCTCGATGAGTTAGAAGGAACACGATGGCTTCTTACAACAGCTACAGCTTCTCAGCATTTCTAGTCATTTCTCTCACAAAAGTGTACAATTGGTGTCTGGTTTGGACAGCTCCTGGGAGATTTGGGAGGTGCACATGATGAAATTGCTGGCCTTTGTGGTATTGGCTCTATTTGCTGTCACTCAAGCAGAAGAAGAGCCAGAAGGCTGGCCTCCATACCAGTGCTGAATAGCAATGAAGGGGTGAGGCCTAATCTTACAGCTGTACAACACTTTTCGTCCTGGCACAAGGGCGGCCTGGACACACTATTGTCTGATTATTCCCTCCCACCCACCCCCTGCAGAAGACCTTGGTGTTGTCGCTGGAATGCTCAGTGGTTTGGCCCTGGTACCAGCATCTCCCACACCTTGACCCTGAGCTCTCTCAAAGCTCTCTCCTTCGACTTCACCTTAGCTACCTGGTCCAGGGGGGTGGGCCTATTGTGATTGGCTTTACGAGCGTACTCAGACAGGTGCATAATCTTCATGGGGGAAATTCCTTGTAGCAACTTTCCTGGCCCTTTTCTAACCAGTGTCGTTTTCCATGTTCATAAGATGTCATCATCATAAACCCTCCTGATTATCTTGTGTCCCTGGAGAAACTATCAAGGTAACCCTTTAGAATGTCCCGGTCTCCATAACCCTCTAAATAAACCTCTCTACCTTGAATTTAACGCCTAGAGGATCCCCTCAGAACACATGGTTTGTACTGGACTTTTATTTTTAATGTTTTGGCTTCCACTTGAAAATATTTGGGGGGGGGGGTGGCATCACTGCCCTCTGGTGGGAGTGGGAGGCCCAACCTTGCTCCTGGAGAGCTGCTGCTGGATTTGAACCACCAAGCCATACTCAACCACTACGCCACCGGGCCTCAGTCCCTGCTTGAAAATTTTTAACAGTTTTATTAGCATATAGCTCACATGTCAGACAATTCAGTTGTTCAAGCATATTAAAAAGGATTGTGCAATCATCACCACAATCTAAATTCTAGACCCTTTCTTCATCTTGTACTCAATACTGTTAGTTCCCCAACCTCTCCTGCCATAACCTAATGAAACTAATAATTCAGTTACTATCTCTACATATTTACTCATCCCAGGTTTCATATGAAGAAAAGCATACCAGAATCCCAACAATTATAATAAAATAAAACAGGTAATAATAAAAACCATAACAAAATTTAAATGAATCAAAGAGCCAACAACTGATAAGGCATTAAATTTTCATTTCACTGCATCTGAATTAATCCACTTTTCGATGTACTCTGCCTGAGAGCAAGGCTATTCACATCCCTGTCAATGGCTAGAGGGGACTCACCAGAGGCTGAATCCAAGCAGGGAGTCTGCAGATGGGTTTCCAGCTTTCATTGCCATCCTGCAAACAGGGTGCTCAGAATTGAAGCTCTAATACTGCCTCCTCCCTCAGACTTGGGTTTCTTATTTACAGTCAGGCTGGTGTGCTTCTTCCATGCGACTTAGCCGACCCCTCCCTGGGATGACTGCTGATGTTGAGATAAGACTTGCAGATCGGCTTTTCTTCCTGATAACCAGGCGTCATCTTATTTCTTCACCACACGCTGATACAGCATGCACATCTTCAGTGATCCCTTCCCGAGGGTGAGCATTGAGAAAGGCCATGGGACCTTGTTTTGAAGGGAACACAAGGTAAGACAATTGTACAACCGAGAGAACCTGCCTGCAGGCGTCCCCTGATTGCAGACACGTTTAAAAACAATTTCTGTGGAGTCACCTCGTGCATGTATGAGCTGAAGAAAATAGTTTTACAATTATTGGTTAAGTATCTGTCATACTTATAATGGAATACCAAAAACCTATTAAAATGAGATCATTTTACATAGTATTATCCACTAAATGAGAAAGCAAGATGCAAAACATAAAGAATAGGATATAGAGTGTTTTACTAGAACTATGATTTGTTCTGGAATTAGATTAGAATAGCTATACAATATTATAAATATAATAAAAGATATAGGACTGTTCAATTTACAATGGTGAATTTTTTTGGGGTTTTTTTTTTGTGTGGTTTTTTGCGGGGGCATCACTGCTCTCTGGTGGTGGGAGTAGGAGGCCCAGCCCCACTGCTGGAATTGAACCTCCGTCCCAGTGGGCCGCAGTCCCGCGCACAACCACTACACCACCGGGGCTCAGCCCTGGTGAATTTTATATTATGTGAATTTTACTTTAAAATGTTAAGGTCTACATAACTTGTTCCACGTTTTGTCGATGAAAACAATAATAATACTCATTAGCATATGCACAGAAAAAACATGGAGGGGGTACATTAAATATTTGATAATGACTATCTCTAGAAGTAATATCCATATGTACATTTCTCTAATATTTGACTTTTTAATAAAAGAGTATTTGTAATATTTATACACAGAAAAGCAGATACAAATCACTATAAAAGTTAATCCTTTATTAAAGAACAAAAGTCTAATTGCTGAGACCAAATAATTGAGCAAGTAAAAAAACCCTGGCCACGAAGATTTTTCAAAATAACTATTTCAGTGGGAACGCCTTATAATTTTATTAAAAGCACAATTTAAATTCAAGGCCAACTCATAGTGACCAACTAGGACAGGGTAGAACTATCCTTGTCAGTTTCCAAGAATGTGGCTCTTTATTATTATTATTATTATTATTATTATTATTATTATTATTTTATGTGGAGATAGCGTAACATTCCATAGTTCAACCACACCAAACAGTATTGTACAATTGCTACTACAGTCAGATTCAAACATCTTATTTCTTCTTGAACTCCTTGATATCAACTCTCCTTTATCCCTTCCCTCTCCCCTCCCCAACCCTTATTTATTTATTCATTGCCATATTTTACACCACCCAAAATATCCATTAATGTACAATTCCATTGTTTGCTCCCCTCAAGTGTAGTTATACAGTCATCAGTGCTATCAGCAGCCCCCCATCCCCCCACTTACTGCTCCCCTCACTTCCCATTCCCTCAGGGATCCATTACTCCTGTTGCTTTTCTGAAGGGTTATCTGTCTTGGCTTTCATGTGTCGAAAGACTTTAATTATACAAATGAACAGGGAATGAGCCCCAGTGGCGCAGTGGTTGTGTGCAGCACTGCGGCCCACAGGGTTAGCGGTTCAAATCCAGCAGCAGCTCTCCAGGAGCAAGGCTGGGCTTCCTACTCCCACCAGGGCGGTGATGCCCCCCCCCCAAAAAAAAAGATTCACAGCCTTGGAAACTACAAATGAACTTACACAAGTCTAACATGGTTACTGAGGCAAAATGAATAAAAGTCATAATAGTAAGGGGAGGAAAATATTAGAGAACTAGAAGATAGTTGCATTTTTCATCAGTGCTATGCTGCACCCTGGATTTATCATCCCTTCAGTGCGACCCTTCTGAGAGGAACTATCTAAGTATCTTTTTTTAATTCATTTTTATTAGGGGTTCTTTCAGGTCTTAGAACATTCCATACATCATTTGTCATGAGCCTATTTGTAAAATATGTTGCCATCAGCATTTCCAAAACATTTCTAAACTCCTCCTTTCTCCTCCTCCCTCTCCTACTCTTCCATCCTCATGGATCCTTGATCAATTATATACTGTTGTTATTATTTCGTATCTTACACTGTCCATTTTCTCCCTCCCTTGTTTTTTGGGAGAACTTGAGCAGAGGTCCAAAGTCCATCTTCAATCTTAATACTTAACATATTAATATATGTACATTAGTCTCTAGCCCTTTCATTGTGAACTAATGTACTTATTACATAGATACATGCCTATAGCTGTACCTCTATGAATAGTTTACCCTCCTATTTCTTTCCTCTAGTTCACCTTTCTCCTATTCCACTACATGCTCACACTCCTTTCGGTGCTCAATAATTTCTCTTGGGTACATTGTACTTGACTAAACCCCACCAGCCCTTATATGCCCTCCTCCCGTCAATTTTAGATCTCTTGTTCTTCCCTTATCCCTGAGTGTGTTGGCTCCCCACTCCTCTCCCCCATCCCCTCTCTCTCTCTCATGTCCACCCCGTCCCCCAGAATCTCTGTTTTGGTTGTTTGCTCCTCGGGATTTTCATCCTGCATGTCTTATATAGATAGACATAGGGCAAAAGACAAGAATGTAAGTCTTTGCAGGAGTAGAAAGCCCAGTCTAGAGAGACTGGTGGTTTTGAACTGCTGACCCTAGGAACCGCAACCCCAAGCATAAACACAATGCCACCAGAGCTCTTATAATTTTATTAGTAAATAAGCATTAATCCTAGCATTATTCCAGAAATTGTATGGCTATAAAGCCTCTTATTATTATATTAATTTTTGCTTTTCACTTCTTTATCAGAAAAAGGAGAATATTTACAGACACTTCTTCAATGGAGATAGGTGCTAAAATCTACCTTTATGAGACTTAAACTGTGAGCACCAATTTGTCTAGAATGACTTGGTTACTGATGTCTGTGCACCCCGAATTATGCTTCTGTTTCCAACCACAGCCTCTGCTGAGCCCTACCCTTCAGAAAACAGAAAGAAAGCCTAAGATGCATATGCTGCAGTTCCAGCTCAATTACGAATTTGTAACAGAGACACATCCTTCACACCTCTAGGCCTCCATTTTTCCATTCATAAAACTGCAAGGATCTTACTCAGTGATTAGAGTTGTAAAGTTATGTGGGAAATCAAGAAACAGAGTAAAACACTATACCCAGAAAATTCCATATGTGACAGGGCAGAGTATATGTGTTAGTCCGGGTAGACTAGAGGAACAAGTTTCAAAGACATGCAAATGGATATAAGGAATGGGTTTATATTCAAGAGGAACAGGACAGTGAGAAAACATCCCAGCCCAGTCCAGTTCAAAGTCATAAGTCCGATATTAACCCATATGCCCAATATCAGTCTATAAAGTTTCCTTCTGACTCACGAAGTCACAGGTCAGTGGGTGCAGAGTCCCGGCACTAACAGGGGTTTCCCCATGGCTCCTCGCTTCCAGGGCTCAGGGTCCATCAACAGCATGCCAATCCAGCTTCAGAGGTCTGGCTCCAACAGGGCAAAGCCATGTGGTCTCTCCGCCGGCTCCTCCAACTCCTCGGAGGCTACATCTTGTCTTTTCCGTCATGAATCGTCTCTGAAACTAACTCCCAACAACTGGGGAAGATAGCTTCTCATCTTCACGAGGGAAATATCGCGAGATTTCCCAGGAGTCTCAGGTGAAAGACATAGACGCATAGACGCATAGACGCCTCATCGGCTACTCGATGACTATCTCCAGATTAACAAGCTAGACTCCAGCCCTGCATTTCAATCATAAAATTGAAACATAAGCACATGACTGCCACAGTATGTTACATAGAGCGTATGTAATGGAAATTAAGAATTGCTTCACTTTGTTTGAAGTGAAGGGGAAATGCATGTGGATGAAGCACCTGGTGAATTCCCTCCAATTCTCACCAGGGATGTGCCTAGCCTTGCTGTCATGCAGAATGCCTTGGAGAGTGGGCTGTCGCTGTTAAAATTTAACACCCTATTGTTTGATCTCCCTTGTGATCCATTTAAATCTGTTCTAGTTTTTAATATTTCTGCTTCCTTTTCAGTTGAGGCTTTTCTTTGTTTTACTTTGTTATTCTTGTTTGTGCTTCGGTTTTTAAGAATGTTTTCCTGTATATGAAATCCAGGATAGGTTAATCTATAGAAACAGTGACTGGATTGATAATGGTTTCTTGAGGGTATGGCAAGAGAGACTGGGAGGAAATGGGGAGCTAATCACAATGAGTAAAGAATGAAAAAAATGTTCTAAAACTGATTATAGGGATGGTTGTACAACTCTTCATGATATGATTACACTGTTGAGTTGTATGATTTATGAACTATATGCCAATAAAACTGTGTGTGTGTATATATATATGTACTGTGCATATTTGTGAAGATGGCCAATAGACTACACACTTAGTATATGAGCTGCCGAAGCAAGCACTAGACTACACACTTAAAAGGTATTTGGATAACCTGAAAGAAAATCTTACGGAATACATGTTAGAAATGTAACAAAGTTCTTTCCTAAAGAAATGCTTGAACTGCCAGAGTCAGTGATGCCCAAAAAATAAACAAAAACAAAACAAAACAAAAAAAAGAAATGCTTCAGCCTTCTAAACAGAAAAAAATTCACTCAATTATTCTAACCTTTCTTCTTGTTTTAAAGATGCATAGTTTTTCAGATAATAGAAAAAGTGGTATCCCTTGCTGCCCCCTTGTGAATTTTAGTGAAACTGTTGCAGTTTGAATTTGGTTTGGGCGCTTTAGTTTATTAATTTTAGATTATTAGTTCACTTTACATTCAGCACAGATTTATTGAGCCCCCCCCCTTTTTATTTCAGGTACTCTGCTGCCGGTGAGAATACAGAAATAAGTGGGACAGAACACCCACTTTTAAGGAACGTACAGTGTAATAAAGAATATCAATGGTCAAGCATGTATGTATAATGAATGTATGATACAATGTGATAGAGACCGTTCACAGATTTACTGGATCTTACCTAAATCAGTCCTTTTGTTTGCGGGGGAGATGGGATGATGGTGGGGCACTCCAGGAAGTCTCTCCTAATAGATGAAAGGGAAATGGGCTGTAGCTAAAAGGTAGGTAGATGGTAAAAATTGGCAAGACTTGCTGAAAGACATGGTGATAAGGATCGAGGAAACAGCTTCTAAAATGACATCTCAGAGTATACCGCATAGACTGCAGTCAAACTTGGACCTTAATGCACCACAGGCAAAATTTGAAAAATGAAACCGCTTTACAGTAGTTACTCTTTTAAGGTCTTTCAGGATAATCGTCATGGCTTGTTTCCCATCTGTACCTGAGTCCTGGGAGCCCCGGTGTTGCGATAGTGAGGCGCTCAGCTGTTCACCGACAAGCTGGAAGCCATTGGCGCCTCCGTGGGTCATTCTGTGTCAGCACCGCGGGGCGGGCACACAACCATCACCTAAGCTGTGCTTCGCATTGCGTTCACTCCGCTTCTAATCGCAGCAATTTCTATTGAGTGCTTTGACGGATTTATTGGGGCCTTTATATTCGATAATTGCAGACAAGCGACAGGTAATATCCAAACCACAATAAATACAGACAGGAGTAACAAGAAATCACTTTTTTTTTTTGTGGGCATCCCTGCCTCTGGTGGTCATGGGAGCTACCGCTTGAACCACCAAGCCGGTGGGCTGCAGTCCCACACTCAACCACTTACACCACTGGGGCTCAGCCCAAGAAATCACTTTTTTACAGTAAATAAAAGCATAAACAATATCCAAAAATATCTTTTAAAGTATTTGAATTTCTCATTACTATATCCCAAAGGCCACTGTCAAGGCCTAGCATATGCTTGCTTGACTGAATTGATATATTTGAATGGATGACTAAGGAATGAATGAATGGTTTTGAAATACCCCCATGAAGAAAGGGTAGTATTTGGGTCATTAGAAAATATATAGAAGACAATTTGAAACCAGGGAAGCTACATGTAAGTGAGAACGTTTTATCACAGAAAACACGCTACCTATCAAAGACAGCTAAAATATCATAAGCTGAAATATTTTGTCAAAGAAAGCAGGTAATTAGTGCTGACTAATTTCAAAGGCTACCTGAGGGCACGTGTACTCAATTATAGACAGATTATACCTTGCCTGTCTTGTGTGAGCTTCAAGATATTATTTCATAGTCTTGGATATATAAAGAGACTGAAGAATTTTCTTCCAGGATAGAGAGTGGGCAAAAGCTTACTAAAAACAACAAAAACCACCCCCATTGAATCTATTCCAACTCACAGTGGCTCCCCTCTAGGACAGAGAAGAATTGACCCATTCAGTTGCAAAGGCTAGCCTCTCCAGGAAGTGCTGCTGGATTTGAACCGCTAACCCTGTGGGCCGCAGTGCTGCCACATCTTTCTCAAGCAGTTGACCTTTCGGTTAGCTGAAGGCTTGCTCACTGCACTCCCAGGGTTAGTATCAGAGACCTACCAATACAATCTCTATGTCAAGGTTATCTAGTGCTGCTAACACAGAAATGCCATAGGAGATGGCTTTACCAGACAGGAATTTAATCTCTCACCATTTAGGAGGCTAGACATCTGAATTCCAGGCACCGTGTCCAGGCAAAAGCTTTCTGTAGACTCTCAGAGAGGTCTTTTTCATAGCCCAGCCAAGGTGACACATATTTTGAGGGCGCACAATTCATTTAATGATCATTTCCTTCCGAACTGCTGGTCTGTGATACCCACAACTTCAACCACATCTCTTCAAGATCTAAACATACATCTTGTTCAATAAAAATAATTAGCAGAAAAGAGAACATTCAAGAGTTGCAATTACCTAAATGTCCTACCATTAACCATCTGAATGACTAAATCCTCTGCATTGATTGTTTCAGTGGATGATAATTAAAGTTAAATAACCTCTAGGCTCATTTGATTTTCTACAGTGACAAAACCAAACCTGTAGGCATTATATTGCAAGGCCCTGATTTGAGCTAGGCAAAGCAAAACAAGATGCAAAGAGAACTGAGGGGCATAAGGAGCATGCTGGTGCACACTGAAGTAGAAAAAGAAGGCAATCAATCAATCAATGTAACAAATGCAAGTCAGTGACCAGTTAAAGGGAGAGAGTCCTGCAACACCACTCCCTGCTCAGGAAAACACTTATTCCAGGTTTTGCAAGGCCCACACCAATCATGTAAATGTGCAGTAAGAATAATAATTGCTTTTCACTATTCTCTACTACCAAGTAACATGAAGCTTAATCCTTCCCTTCATTGTTGAATCCAAGGCTTTGGACATTTTAACTTGATCCCCCCCTGGTGATTCTTATAGATACAAAGGATTCTATAAGAATCATCAGAGCTGGGGGTAGGGTGGGAGAGAGATTCAAAAAAGAGAGAGAAGGAGACTCCCTCAGCACAAGCACGCTTTGTTCTAATCAGCATTGTGAGATAGTCACCTTCCCGACATAATCACATAATCGCTGAAAAAAAAAAGCGGGTGCATATGCAAATATGGTGAAGAAAACTGATAGTGTCCAACTGTCAAAAGATATAGTGTCTGGAGTCTTAAAGGCTTGAAGATAAACAACTGGCCATCTCACTGAGAAGCAACACAGCCCACATGCAAGAAGCACACCAGCCTTTGCGGATCATGAGGTGTCATGGGCTCAGATATCAGGCATCAAAAACCTAGAGGTAAAAATCATAATGTGAATGAGGGAGGGTGTGCGGATTGGAGGCTCAAGTCAATCTGTAAGCAATTGGACATGCCCTTACAGAAGAGTTGTGGGGAAAAGATGGGCCAGTCAGGGTGTGGCATAGCACCAATGAAACATACAGCTTTCAGGCTGAGCCCCGGTGGCATAGTGGTTGTGCGTGGGACTGCGGCCCACTGGGTTGGAGGTTCGATTCCAGCTCCACGGAGCAAAGGCTGGGCCTCCTACTCCCACCACCAGAGGGCAGTGATGCCCAAAAAACAAAAACAAAAACAAAAAAAAGAAACATACAGCTTTCCTCTGGTTCTTTAATGCTTCCTCTCCCCCACTCATGACCCTAATTCTACCTTATAAATCTAGCTAGACCAGAGCATGTACATGAGTCCAGATAAAAGCTGGAAATACAAGGGATACAGGACAGATAAACTTTTCAGGTTTATCCAATATTGAGAGCAACCATACCAGGAGAGTGGGGGGAAAGTGGGGGGAAATGGGGGAACCAATCATAATGATCTACCTATAACTCCACCTCCCAGGGGGGTGTAGACAACAGACAAGCGGTTAAAGGGAGATATCAGACAGTGAAAGACATGAAAAATTAATAATGGTTTATAAATTATTAAGGGTTCATGAATGAGGGGTAGAGGAGGAAGGAGTGGAAAAATGAGCTGATACCAAGGATTCAAGCAGAAAGAAGATGTTTTGTTTGTTTTTTTTTCTTAAAAATCATTTTATTGGGGACTCATACAGCTCTAATCATAACGTATACATACATACATACATACATACATTGTGTCAGTAGTTACATCTTTTCTGGGGATGTTTTGAAAACAATGATGCCAACATATGTACAAATGTGCTTGACACAATGAATGTATGGATGGATTGTGAGGATTTGTATGAGCCCCCGATAAAATGATTTTAAAAATAAAAAAGAGAATCATCAGGAGGGATCCTGTTAAAATGTGGATTCTGACTCCATAATTCTGGGGTGGAAAGGCAAATTCCCAGCAGATGGTTGAAACAGAATAAATCACTTTACTATAGCACCTTTTCATTTGAGCTCCCTTTTGAGCCTTTTAAATTTGTTCCAGTCTTTAATATTTTCTACTCTCTTTTCATTTGAGGTATTTTGTGTTTTATGCTATTCTTTTTAGTTTGGTTTGTTTATTTTTTAAAGTTTTTCTGTATAAAAAATCCAGGATAGATAAATCTATAGACAATAACTAGATTCATGTTTCTCTGGGGATAGAGCAAGGGAGGCTGGGGAAAAGAGGGAGTAAATATTGATGGATACAAGGATGAAGAAAATGTTCTAAACTGATGATTGTGATGATTGCACAATTCTTCTTAATGTGATAGAACTATTGAATTATATGATATGGGAACTATATGCCAATAGGAATATTAACTGTTTTCAGGTTAGACATATGATTGAGGAAATTGTGCTCTTTTTTAGATTTAAGGTTAAGAATTTTTTTTTTTTTTTGCATTTTTTTTGGTTTGTTTTTTGGGGGGAGGCCTCACTGCCCTCTGGTGGTGGGAGTAGGAGGCCCAGCTGCTGGATTTGAACCTCCAACCCAGTGGTCCGCAGTTCCGCGCACAACCACTACGCCACCTGGGCTCAGCCTAAGGTTAACAATTTTGCAAGCGTTCCATTTCAGCTCCCAAAATGATCAGTGATGTGCTAAGATTAGACGACTTAATTGAACCACGAGTGAGTTCAGTTCCAGAAAAAGCAAAAACCGTGGTCTTGGGCGTTCTACCAGGTTCTCTCTGACCAGTAAGCCTGCTATTTTCTGATTTTTAGTTTGGTACCACAATTTTCTCCCATTCTATTCAAGACCTCCTCAAGTGATCCCTTTCATAGCAGGGAGAAGTGGTAGCCAGGTACCATCTAGTTCTCTGACCTCAAGGTTGCAAAGACAGACTGTATGGTCCATTAGTCTGTTGGACTAATTCTTTCTATGATTTTCTTCACTCTTCTTTCCTCTAGATGGGAGAGACCAGTAGTTGCACTTAAAATGACTTCATACAGAGCTTTTAAGAGTCCAGTCCCTACTCACCAAAGGAAGGTCTAGAACCTTGTCCTTCTGGAGTATGTTAAGCCAAACGATCTTTGTGTCTGTCCCTTGAGTCCATGGCCCTGAGCCCCCAGGCCCAGTGACTCAATTCCTCGAGATAGTTGGTCATTCGTAAGGAGTTTTCACAACTTTGCCAAGGGGTGACATCTTGAATAAATTAAGATAGGGACTCTGCCATGCTCATCTCTGTGTCGTCAGTGGTTAATGCCGCCACAGTAAGTTCACTGAAATATTTGTTGAACTGAGTTCAATACAAAATGATGTAAATTAAAATCTGGGCCTAACAACATTGATGTGCAATGCAGGCACATATGCCAATAAATCTTTCCAAAATACCATATTTATTCATACTTAAAACAGCAGCCAGAGAGACTTGATCAATTGCTACTCGATGGTGCGTGTGAATACCATAATCTAAGCTTTTACCCTGCAGGACAAGCACTCCTCACAGAAGTCAGAGAACGCCGGAAAGTGTGAGTCGTTCAGCACTTCCTGTAACCAATGAGTGAATCAGCATGTGTAAAGCACTTATTATGTTCTAGGCAGCATTCCAAGCACTAGGGTGGTAATAGGGGGTCCTCTGGCGTCAGCTAAAAATACTAGGAGCCTTTTTCCTAGGGAACTACAGATGGCTCTCAAATCCTCTATTCCCTTAGAATTTGTAGCAAGAACCCTACAACTCCGAATATTTGAAGAGTTCTAAATAATGGATGGCACAGTGCCAATTCTCTCCTCTTTTAATCTTAAATCTGTGTTTTTCATTACTGTAAATCTTCGACTGTTTGATTTTTTCCCCCCTCCCATGTCCATGTGCTACCGGGCAGCATTCCCCATCTCCGCACCCCACTAGAGGTGTGTCCATGAGTACTCTGTGTGTTTCTCCTTCAGGAAACGAACAAGATTCTTATGGGGCTGTCAAGATCCCAGTCTCCTCAGCAAAAGCCAATTAGGGGAAAAAGCACGACTATATTCAAATAAACATCAGATGCTGTCAAGAACTACATGGGAACAAATTAAAATTTTAAATGATTGGAGGAAAATTGAGGAGGCTCTCTAGGATAACTGGAAGCAAACAAAGTTTAAAATCGCAACCATAAAGAAAAATAAATTCAACGACATTAAAATATGAACCTTCTACATGAGAAGTGATATCATAAAGAAGGTTAAGAAAGGCTATAGACTAGAGCTCATCCTTAGGAGTGTGAACTGGCACAATCATTTTCAAGACAGTGTGTCTAAATCTCATCAATTTGGGGGCTGAGCCCCGGTGGCGTCGTGGTTGAGTGCGGGACTGCGGCCCACAGGTTTGGCGTTTTAAATCCAGCAGCAGCAAGGCTGGGTAGCTCCCATGACCAGCAGAGGGCAGTGATGCCCAACAAAACAAAACAAAACAACAACAACAAAATCTTATAAATTTGGAGATACCCATAGTCTATCTCACCCGATAATTCTACTATCTGAGGGGCTTCAAAAAGTGCATGGGAAAATGCCATTATTTTTTCATTCTGCTTTTCCAGAAATGTCTCATTTGAAGCCTCTTTGTGTGATATATCTGCCTACGGCGGTAATTCTCAAATGATAATGTGCTTCCGAATCGTTGGGAGGCTTGCCAAAACCAGTTTGTTGGGCCCCACCCAGTTTTTGATTCCAGTTTTTGATTGGAGGATGAGAGCCAGGAGTTTTATACTTGTGACCAGTTTCTGGATGATGTTCAGGCACTCCACGTCCCAATTCTGGCTAGAGGAACTGCCCTATGCTTGCCTAAGGGGGCATGGGTTAAAAGGCATTCTCTGCAGGAATGAAATGTTGGAAATGACCAGTGAGGAAATGGATGAAAATTCGAACACCCAAACAATAGAGTTATCTGTTATTTATTTAGTCCTGGTTGAGAACATACCTATAACACACCTTTTGCCAGCTCAATTTTTCCTAAGTGTTTAGCTTATTAACCTTGATTACAATCTCTTCCGTACCCCTCGTGTGAGTTTTTGAAACCAGAACATGGCAGGGGTGCAGAATGGGAGACGTGGTTGCCAGGAGTCTGGGAGGAGGGTTGTGTAAATGGGTAGCCCAGGGAATTTCTTTGGTGATGGAATATCATCAAATTGTTGCTGTGGTTACAGGCATCTCTACACTGGACAAAATATTACAGTAGCGTATTACCAAAACACAGACACTAAAAGTTGGTGACACCCACACAAGATTGATTAGTATGGTACTAACATTCAAGTGATTGGTTTTGAGATTGCTATCTTTGGAAGTTGGACGCACGGGAACTCCCTTCGCTGATTTTGCAGCTTCTTATGAGTATAAAATTATTTCAAAATAAAAAGGTCTTAGAGTGTATGGTTTTCTGGGTAATAAAAAATGATTGCCATCTTGTTAGGAGGGTTATCAAGCAGAAATTCACACTGGGGCGACCCTCAATTGCAAATATAAGGGCCATAATTCATACTCAGTAGTTCTGCATATTCTGGGTCATTAGGAACACTTAATAAAAGAATGACACTCTAAACTGGCACCAAATAGAGATGGCTAATAAGGAAATTTAACTTTATGGTCCCGGAGCCGTAGCTGCCAATTCCCTGTAAATGGGCTGTTTCTTCCTCTCTGCAAGAGCCCCCTAACCCACAACGTGGTTGGAGTGGGGGCGGTCTCGTTGAGTGTTCTTTTAAGTCAAGGTTAGGGAACATCCAGTCCGTGGGCCGTGGAAGGCCTGAGAGATCAATTCCAGCTGACATCCACTCCTCACCAAGGAGAAGCAGCCGTCACATTCAAACGCACGGCCACCAAGTCCATTCTGACCTGGGGCAAGCCTCGAGGGCAGGATGGTGCTGCCCCTGGGAGTGTCTGAGACTGTGACGCTTCATGATAGTAGGAAACCTCGTCTGTGTCCAATGGAGCAGTTGGTGGCTTTTAACTGATGACCTTGTCGTTAGCAGCCCCACAGATGACCAGTCGGCCGGGGCTCCTTGCCCTCGAATTAGGGGTGAGTTAATTAGATGTTTGACCGAATACGGCCAACTGATTTTTAAGTTGATCATTTGCATAGCCTCCAAGGTTGTAATAACTATCCCAAAGACCCTTGGCAGAAAAAAGCTCCTAGCCCTGTTTCTTTTTTTTAAAATGAAGCTTTGGTATAGACAAAATTCTAATATTTTGAAAAGTCTTACTTTGCATCTTTACATTGAAGTGATTTTTTTTGCCTAAATATGTATGGGCTACACAAATAATTCTGAGGGGGGGAAAGCAATCATAGCAGCAAGAAAATAACAGCAGTAGCAAATCGTCTATATTAATGTCCTTCCAAAGACACTGAACTTACATAGATGGTCTCATCTTCACAACAGCCATGTGAGGAGGTGCTGCTGGTGTTTCCTCTTACTGACGGAGACACTGACTCACAAAGCTACGTAGCTTGGCATGAGCGAGACAGGAAGTACCTGCCAGATCTGGGAGTGAAGTGGTTTAATTCCAATATGCCTGCTGCATTTACCTCCGCATCACAGTGCCTTCATCCGTCCTTGTCTCCTGGCCTTTCACTCTGTTTTCCTGTTGTTGCCCTAACAAGTTACCACAAGTTTAGTGGTCAAAAGAGTGGAAATTGTTATCTAACAGTTGTCAGGTCAGATGTCCAAAAACCATCTCACTGAGCTAAAATCGAGATGTTGGCAGGGTCTAGGACAGAACTCCACTTTCTTGCTTTTTTTTTTTTTAATCCCACTTTCTAGAGACCACCTGCATTCCTTGGCAACTGGCATCATTCCTCCAGCTTCAAAACCTGGGATGTTGTGATGGGCAGGTTTGTTATGCCAACATGGCCACAGAAGATTGGTGGGTCTGTTGTGACGGCACGACCAATGAACACACGGGATGAATTGAAGGGCAGAGATAGGAAGGGCTCAGTGAGTCGTGCCCTCTCTCTTGCTTCCCGATCTTCGGACCAGACAGCTGTTTTTTTTGTCCTGTGCCTCGACCTCCGAGCAACACTACCCCTGGGACACCTAATCGTGGACTGTGTAGCTGTGAGTTGAGGTTCCTTCAAGCCCTACTTCGCCATGCTCCTGGGATATACATCTCTTGAGCTGGGGACTGTTGGACTCTGTCATCTGGCTGACTGTTGGCAACCTGCTTTGCTCTTTGCTGCCTGTGACCAGATAACCTGGATTGCTCTACAGAGGACTACTCAGCGGCCCTCAAGACTTGAAGTACTGCCAGTCTTCTAGTTGTCTCACGCAAGTGAGTTGCACCGAGCAATTTGTACTGCTTTATAGATTACTTAACTGCTTCTTTCTTCCCTTATATACTCTTCTTTCTATATAAATATATTAAGAGAATTATCAGTGTCCTGGTTTTATTTCTCTAGAGAACCCTCTCTGACACAGATGTCAAGCCTAGTCTCTCTCATTCTCTCTTTTCTACCCCCTCTTCCACCTCAAAGGGCGCTGGTGGCATGAAAGTAAGACATTGGGTCTCAAACAACAAGGTCAGTAGTTTGAAACCAGCAGCCATTCCTCAGAAGAAAGATGAAGTTCTCTACTCCTGTACGGAGTTACAGTCTCAAAAACTCAAGGGGGCAGTTCTATTCTGTCCTATAGGGTCAATGGCAGTGAGTGTGGTTGTTTTTGTTGGTTTTTGTTTTGTGTTTTGTTTTGTTTGGGGGGGGGGGGTTCCTTCCACTTCCAGGAACCTGATGGCATAAAGGTTATGCATTGGGCTGCAAAGTCAGTAGTTTGAAACCATGAGCCGCTCTACAGGAAAATGAGGCTTTCTGCTCATCTATAAAGTGTGACGGCTGTGATTCAGAATCAACTCCATGGCAATCAGTTGGGTTCTTTTTTTTTTTTTTTCCTTCCATTTCAAAGGAGGCTGTGATGACCTTGGGCCCACCCAGACAATCTCACCGACTAGCAGCCTTCATTACGTCTGTAGCCTTATGTCTCTTTCCCCACATAACTCAACATATTCACAGGTTCCATGGATACTTTGTGTTTCTTTGTTTGGGAGACAGGAGGTTTGAGGTGTGTTTGTTTTGTGAGGGAGAGAATGGCTCTCGTTCTGCCTACCATCAACCAAAATACATTAAAATAATGTTGTTACTATCACCTCAGATACATTATCACCCATATTAAATATTTCAGGTAAACATCGCTTTGCCTTCCTATCAATGCCAGTCACGCTTTTTAATTTATATGTTTACATTTCTGCCTTATTCATTAAGGGATACACACCACAATATAGAAAATTAAACTATATACAATATAGTTTAAAAATCTAAGACTGAAAATAAAGTTTATGAGAAGGTAAAACCAGTTGCAAGAATGACAGAGGGGACAGTGTTTGACCTTCTCTGACTTCACAAGAAGGAAAGGAATCAAACTCAGGGTCAATTGCTCTGAAGTAGAAGTCAGACAGCCTGCCACTCTTCCCTGTCAATTCTGACACTAACCATACCTCCCACTTCTCTGCTGGCTTCAGTAACTCATCACAGTGGCCACATGAACCCGCATGCAATAGTCAACTCATACATATTCATGGCATGAGGCTGTTAGGGGAGTCAACAGTTTACAATTCAGGCTCATAAAGGCTCAGGATACAGTTCTTTCATCAGGACAGTCTCTTCTCAGCCATGTCTGCTAGGTCTCTCTCCTTCTTGGCCATTCAGCTATGAGGCCTGAGGTCTCTGCCTTGCTCAGGGAATGCCAGGAAGCTGTGTATAAATGTCCACAGGGCACTTCATGTCTCCATAAGTGTCAGCTTGAAGCTGCCCAGCTCTAGCACGGGGGGTCAGCAAAACCAGCTCCCCCTAGTAGGTTCCCCCACTTGACTGAAAACACTCAGCCATTCTGCTCTGTGTTCTTGTGCTCTTGTTTCTCTGGCGGCCATTCCTGACACCGCTTTGGTGTCACAGCTCTGTCCCCTGGATTAAGGAGGTTCAGAGTGTAGCCAGCTCAGGGTCTAAATGACATGTTCCACTCCTGTCTCCTTTGCTCATGGTTCCCCTTTTCTGCTTCTGAGGTGGCTCATTTTAAACCCAGTGTGATGGCACATTGACCAGTGCCTTTGTTAGAATTTCATCTGCCTTGTTCGTACGGGCACACCCAGTCACATGGTAGGACTTGCAAAGACTCTGTCTACGTGAGCAGTACCGGCCACACCACACCAGGATGAATAGAGGCTCAATTCACTCCAAGGATAAACTGTCCTTATTGTAGGGTGCCATTTAAGTCACTTTTGATTTACCAATTTACCAATGGAATTGGTAAAATTAGGCAGCACACTTGACTACCATCCTCC
The DNA here is from genome assembly GCA_004026705.1 of Nesogale talazaci. Lineage (NCBI taxonomy): Eukaryota > Metazoa > Chordata > Mammalia > Afrosoricida > Tenrecidae > Nesogale > Nesogale talazaci. Next base: position 21,675 of record PVJH01031012.1, read on the forward strand.
GATTACCTCCCAAACCCTACAGTCACACATTTTAGTCAAGCTTCTTTATGCATTCAACACAAGGGGAGACGATAGTCTTAAGCATGAAGACATCTTCAGGCAAAACCTCAGAAAATGTACATCCCCTGTGTGGAAAAAAAAAAAAAAAAAGGACAAAAATTCAGCCCTTAATTGTTCACAAAGGCATCTTGTGTTTTTCTCTCATCTCTTATCCACTGACCTGATTTTAAACTTCCTGAAGTTTATATACTTCTGTTTTCACTCTAGAGAATTTGACACTGTGTTCATACTTAGTAGAGGGTCAAGATTTTTTTTTTAAACAAACAGTTAAGTCAACAAGCAGTCATTAGCAGAGCCCAGGGAGAAGTGAGGCACCCTGGTGGCTAATGATGTCAAGGTGGGTTGCAATCTGTAAGGTCCATAGTTAAAAAACACCAGCAACTTCACCGGGGAAACAATGGACTTTCTACTCTCTTGAAAATAAGTCTCAGGGGCTGAGCCCCGGTGGCGCAGTGCGCAGGACTGCGGCCCACTGGGATGGAGGTTCGATTCCAGCTCCACAGAGCAAAGGCTGGGCCTCCTACTCCCACCACCTGAGGGCAGTGATGCCTCCCCCCACCACCACCACCGAAAAAAAAAGAAGAAGAAGAAGTCTCAGACACTCGGAGGGCCATTTTCACTCTGTCCTATGGGTCACTTTGAGTCAGCATGGGCTTGATGGTTGTTGGTTTTGAGGATGAGGAATGAAGTTGCCTAGGACCTGGGGCCTAGAGATGGTTAAAGCCCATTTCTCTCGCCCAGGAGTAAGCAAACTTTTGAGATGGAAGAACCAATCCTGTCCCTCGCTATTTAAAAATTGTTTGAGTCATAAATATATATATTTTTACAAATAAATGAAATCACCTTGATCTGAATACAGTTTCATTTTCTATTTTGCTTCAGAGTCACATGTTCAAACCAAAGGAGCCACCGTTTACCAACCCCACCCCACTCGCCATCCAAGGCCCTGCCGCCTAGAATCTGGTCTGGCGTAGTTCTCACCAGCGGGCTCCCTCCCAACCGGGGTGCGCTAGCCTTGCCCGCCTTCGGCAGATAGCAACTGTTTGCTCTTTGTGATCCCCTTGGCCACTTCTTCCAGAAATGAGCCTTAGTCTTCCTCTTCGTGATAGTGAGCGTGCATAATCACAGGGCTGAAAAAAATAAAAGCAAAAACACTTTATCTTATTGCTCAAGCAGCTCCTTTTTTATTAAGCAAGTATCTAGTAGGATTTTATTATTCTTGGTCAACATCATAATTCCAAACATCAATTATCCTCTGCTATTAATTATTTCCTTTCTGGCTTTTGAATGCAGAAGAGGCACTTGAAAAGACCACGGCTTGGTTTCAGCGTATCTCAGTTTCCCCCATTACATCTCTGCAGTTTCTTGTGAAACAGATCCAGCAATTCCCAGCCCTCCTGGGTAAATGTCACGGCTCCACCCTCCATCAGCTGTACTGTGAGTCCCTTTTCTTTATTTATTTCTATATCATTTTATTGGGACTCATACAACTCATCATAATCCATACATCCCTTGCATCAGCGCACTGTACATGTGTTGCCATCATCATTCTTTTTTTTTTTTTAATTTTTTTTTAAATTTTTTTTTTTAGGCATCACTGCCCTGGTGGTGGGAGGAGGCCCAGCCTTTGCTCCTGGGAGCCGGAATCGAACCTCCATCCCAGTGGGCCGCAGTCCCGCGCACAACCACTGCGCCATCGGGGCTCAGCCCCCATCATCATTCTTAAAGCATACTCTTTCTACTGAGCCTTTGTATCAGTCCTCCTTTTCCCCTCCCCCCTCACCTCCCTCATGAACCCTTGATAATTTATAATTTATTATTATTTTTTCATGTATTACACTGTCTGACGTCTCCCTTCAACCACTTTTCTGCCCCAGGGAGGCAGCTATATGTAGATCCTTGTGATTGGCGATCCCCCCTTCTCCCCACTCCTTAACCTTACCCTCCTGGTATTGCTACTCTCATTATTCATCCTGAAGGGTTCACCTGTCCTCATCACAATCCATACACTGTTCCATTAGACCTGGAAACCCTGTGTTTCCAGTTCCTATCTACCCGTGTACCTCCTCTGGTCTAGCTGGATTTGTAAGGCAGAATTGGGATTGTGATAGTGGTGGGGGGAGGAAGCATTAAAGAACTGAAGAAAGCATTAAAGAACTATAGGGGGGGCTGAGCCCTGGTGACGTAGTGGTTGAGTGCGGGACTGCAGCCCACTGGCTTGGCAGTTCAAATCCAGCAGCAGCGCTCTAGGAGCAAGACTGGGCCTCCCACTGCCACAGAGGGCAGTGACGACCCAAAAAAAAGAACTATAGGCAAGTTGTATGTTTCATCATTGCTAAACTGCCCCCTGACTGACTCATCTCCTCTCGGCGACCCTTCTATAAGGTATGTCCACTTGTCTATAGATGGG
>PVJH01031013.1:0-24201 GCA_004026705.1 Nesogale talazaci
ACAGCCCCAGCACTGCACCTGTGTCCGAAGGCTGCTTCCTGTTTCCTTGGGCTGGATTGAGATTCTGGTGTCCTAGGGGGTCTCTGGTGAATGCTGGTGGGCTGTTAGTCACCTGCATGAGGAGACAGGGGTGGTGAGTGTATGTTGGGGAGATTTAGGAAGAGAGAGAAGATGTTGTTTTTTGGTTGCTAGTTTGTTTTTTTAACTAAGGGGTACAAAGGCATGAAATTGTCGCCCTTTGGCAATATGAGCTTCAGAGCATAACGTGAACATTCACAGTTGTCGTTTGACTGGTCTGTGTTTTTGGACAGGTGGAGCCTTGGCTAGGATGTGGCTCTCTGAATAAGAAAGGGTTTACCTGGAATGGAATCTTGGAGGTGGTTTGGTAGCTCGAGGAACTGGAGGCAGCTCAGGGAGAGGGAGAGGAGCCTTGAAGGCTGGGTACTCCCACTTGAATTTCATATCAGCAGAGCACAGCCTTCTAGTATGTGGTGTCCAATGTATAGGAACCTTTTAAGAAAGACAAGGTAGGTTTTCACATCTCCTACATCTAATGTGGAATCCGTCTTGTCCAAAATGTCACAAAGGGCAGGAAATATGCCCTTTACCAAACATTTTGATGTTTATTTTCTCCCCTGTGTGCCTACAGTTATATTAAATGTAAACGTTACTGATATTTAAAGAATCTGCAATTGTAGAATAGGATTGATTCACTGAAAGTGAGTCCGTTTTTTTTTTTTTTGAGGGTTTGCTTTATGCAACTTGGCTTCAAGTTAAGGATGAAGCATGGAACAAAATACCTTTTAATTATTGAGGGGAAAATAATGTTCCCATATTCTAACTGTCTATGAACCAAACCAAAGAACCTCACTGATGTGAGGTCAATTCTGGCTCACAGCAGCGTGGGCTTAAGACTGTCTGCTTTGAATCTTAACACATTAAAGACTGGATATTTTAAAATCAAGAAGTTAAAAATCAAGCAACCAAATCAAGATGAAGGGGTGGGGAAGGAGTGGAGATCCAAAGCCCATCTGGAAGTTAACACATTAAAGACTGCATAAACTCGGGATCCGTCCGCAATGTGTTAAGGCTGGTTGGCACTATCCAGGGCAAGCCATGGACTGCTAACCACAAGGTCCGTGGGTCAAACCCAACACTCTGTCCTTGGGGGAAAGCTGAGGTTCTCTGCTCCCATAAAAATTTAGAGCCTTGGAAACTCTATACGGGGTCCCTGTGCATTGGGATTCATTTGATGCCAATGGGATTGGTTTGGGGTTTGAATCTTCCTACCAATTGAAGACTCTTGGGCTCATTAATGTCTTCACCTCTCTGGGATTAGTTTTCTCCTTTGTAAAGATAGGAGAGTCTACATTAGGTTCTTAGGACAAGGTGAGACAGAAGAAGCCTTACATGTCAAATGTTAGTCTTTGTCATTCTTCTGCCATTCTTATTTCCTGCCTCCCTCAAGGAGTCCTGAAGTGGTTATATGTTGGCATGTTAGCCACCAGCTCAGCAGTTCAAAACTGCCAGTTTCTCCTTGGAAGAAAGATAAGGCATTTTAATTCCCACAAAGAGTTAGTCTTAGAAATGTACAGTGGCAGCTCTTCCTTTTCTTATGGCGTCACTGTGAGTCAGAATCGGCAGTGAGTTTTTTGGTTGGTAACGTGCCCCACTTTGGACTTGGCAGTAGGCCTGGGCTTGTGATAGAAACTTCAGCTCAGAGGGTGCCTGGCACCTACATGGTTACGTCTAGCTCCCTTCCATCTCTGTCTGGGGGAATATGGTCTTGGTTAGCTTTGCTTCTCTGTCTGTGATGGGTGGTTGGCTATTTCGGGCTGGGGAAAGATTCCTTATGGGGAATGGGTGAATCTGTACGTGGTAAGATGTGGAGAGTCCATTTTGTACAGTGTTTTACCTCTAGGAGGCTATCCATCCAAAGAATATCATTAGCCAGGAAAATATTTTTCACAGATTCACCAATTATAATCATTGAAGGATGGAAACACCCTGAGTGTACAAGAATAGAGTAGTTAACTACAAGTAATCCTACATTAGTTATCATAAAGTCTTTAAAATGTATTTGAAAGCTGTTTATAATGGACAAAAACAATAAGGCACTAGGAAGGCGTTGGTTGTAGAAAATAAATGTTTATGCATCAGTCTGACGACACAGAGAGATACATACAAATGAGCACTTGAAGGACAATCATGATGGAAGCAGTGAGGATTTCTGAATTGTGAAACTGTGAAACATTTTCCTTTCTGTCTTACCACTTTAAAAAAAAATCTTTTTCAGGGTTTCAACAATGACTATCTAGCCCTTGGGGATTATAAATGTACCAATTAGGAAAATAAAAGAAAGCAGATGACCGAAGTGTCTTACTAAGAAAGTTCTAAGAACGATGAAATAAATAAAAAATAGAAAAACTTAGGATATTAATGGATAGAACATAACAGTGTCCAGAATGGATGGCCAAAAAATCCTAAGATAAGGCTTTTTAATTCCCACAAAGAGTTAGTCTTAGAAATGTACAGTGGCAGTTCTTCCTTTTCTTATGGCGTCACTGTGAGTCAGAATCGGCATTCTTTGAAAAGATGGAGGAAACACATGGAAATCACCAGGTGTGGTCATAGGAAAGTAACCTTAGAAGGTTAGAAGTTAGCAACCTTAAGCATCATGGATGAAGTCATGACAATTACAGAGGAGCATAAGCATGATGATACTGCCCTGTGCCACCTGGTACCAGTCCTTCTAAAAACTGATTGAACTGGATGGTTTCTTAGGGACAGAAATAAAGACCAAGAACTGGCTAAAGAAGTGAAAAATCTGAGTAGGCCTAACCAGTGAAAGGAGTGAAAAAGAAGCCAAGATTCGGACCCAGAAGCAGCATGCTGTCCATAACAGAATAATGGATAAGTTAAATCTTCATTAAAAATACGAAACTTTTGATGGGATCCAGCTTATTAATTTTAAAAGAGTGTGACGACTAAAAGAACCCCCACACAAACCAAAAACTTCCCTACAGATTGGGAGAAAATAAAGACTGCGTGCCTGGAGACATCTCGACTGTGGGAAGAGCTCTCGAGATGCAACAGAAAACCAACAGTCCAATTAGAAAGTGGGCAAAAGACGGGAAGAGCTGTTTCACTGAAGAGGATAAACAGATGGTAAGTAAGCACATGAAAAGATGCGCCACATCATTAGCCATCAGGGAAATGCTAATTAAAACCACAGCGAGAGAACCAATCGGAATAGAGAAGATAAAAATTAGTGGCAACACCAACTTAATGTTGCGGACGAGACTGGAGAAATCGGCTCACTCTCACTGGTGGAAGTGTTAACTAACTTGCACAGTCGCTGGGGTCAACTCTCTCTCATAGAACGAAGCAGGCCGTGTTGCATGGTTGGGCATTTATTTCTAAGAAAACCTGTGTACTGAAATTTATTCGCGGTAGCTGAGACTGGAAACAACCTGAATGCCCTTAGGTGGGTGAAGCGTTATACAAACCTTGGCCCAGCAAGACTCCAGAAGACTCCCTCAGTAAAGAGGAACAATGACCTGACAGGGCAGGGTGGATGAATCTCCAGACGATGAGGCTGAGTGGAAAAAGCTAGTCCCCAAAGATGGTACACGCTTTAAGGCTGTCACGTGACATTTTCGAAAGCACAGAATAGCAGAGCAGGTTCCTGATTGCCGTATCTTTCATGTCGTGAAAAAACATGCAAAACTATAGGTTAGTCATTAGACACAAATAAGTCCACGCTCACCTTGACTATCAGGTAACCTGACACTAACTGCTTTTCACGTGAGTGTCCATGTGTGCACAAATGCATACATGTGCGTGGTGGATTATCTCAATGTCAGTGTCCTGGTTATGTCCCCAAACTGGGGTTTTGCTAAGCGTTAGCATTGGGCGAGCTATGTAAAGGGCTTTGGTTTTTTATAATTGCATATGTCTCTACGATGATCTGAATTAAAAATTCTGTTTTTTTAAAAAGTGGCAGCAGGCCCAGATGGTTTTACAATCGGATTTTTCTAATCCCCCAGAGAACAGCCAATTGTTGTTCGAGAGCTCAGAGAGAGAGGGGACTGTTCATTTCCTCTCATGAGGTTAGCATTATTCTAGGTCAGAACTCAAAGGCACATGAAGACAAATCGATAGGGCAATATAAATGATGATCCCGTATGCCTCAGCTTTGAAGAGGGTACTGTCGAATTGAGGGATCATCAAATAGCTTATTAGAAGAATAACGATGAGCATAAATAATGATGAGGTACTATCCAAGGATTACTTGAACACCAGTAAGGCAATGCTGCTATAAATAGTTTCAGGGGAAGAACAATACGATCGTTTCAACAGATGCACAAGAAGCATTCGGTGAAAGTCGATACAAATGCCAAGATAAAAGTCCTAAATTCTGGTGGGTCTAAGCTCACAGTGGTAGAGTTACTGCAACTGTGCTGAGGGCGCAACTCACTTTCTGTGTTTAGGAACCCAAAGGCTAGTGTTTACTGAGTTGTCAGGCAACAGTCTGCAGTTGCACGAGTAACAGGTGTATGGCTGTGTCAGAGGGCACGGGTCAGAGCATATATAGATCCTGATTCAGCCGGATTGCAGGCCTTGAATTGCCATTGTTGACTTGTGTGCGATCCCCCATTTAGTCGCTGTAGGAGACGATCTTGAAGGGCGAATAGGTTAGCCTGGGTTGACGAGAAACCAAATCCAGAGACACTCATCTATGTATAAGGAAGAGCTTTATATCATGAAGTCATCATGCCTCGATAAAACATTTCCGGCCCAGTCCAATTCAAGTCCATAAGTCTGATGCCAGTCGCTAAGTCCCTCTTCAGACTCACCAGCCACATGCAATGACGCAGAATGCAGGAAGATCACCAGCCAGTGGGTAGGAAGTTGTGAGTCCAATAGCAGAGGCCAGATCACAGGGCCTGCTCATGGCCCTTCCACAGGAAGGTGAAGGTGTAGAGAGAGGAGGAGGTTCCCAGGACCCTTCTTATGAGAAGGCCATGCCCACAAGGAGGCACCATCAGGCTGGGACCTAAATGACAGGTTAGACTCCATCCCTACACTTTTTTGGGGGGGGTGAGGGGGTGGGCATCACTGCCCTCAGTGGTCATAGGAGCTACGCAGTGCTGCTCCTGAGAGCCGCTGCTGGATTTGAACGCCAAGCCCGCGGGCTGCAGTCCCACACTCAACCACTTACGCCACCGGGGCTCAGCCCCTCATCCCTACACTTTCATATCTTCAAATTGACATGAAATCATGTAACTACCAGAGGGATGATGGATTCAGGTGAATAGAGTTCAGTTTCAGGTGTGATCACTTCAAAGCCGTGTGATCTGGAGAAATTTATTGGCGTGCAGCCAGATCTGTTTTTTTTTTTTTTCAGTGCAAAACCTGGGGTCACATTTTCCCCCTTTTTGTTTATTTTCAAGATTTAGCCTCAGTAATGGCCCAACACTGACAAAAATTGACCCATGGCAGATGTTGTAGTCACACGGATTTTTCTCTTAGTTTTTGTGATTCTTGAATCTATTTTGTGTGTTTATACATATGTTTCTTGCTTCTCACTTCCATTCTATTCTGAACACCCAGCAGCATGTACTTTCACAAATGTGAGGCCAGTTTATTTTTGACCAGGCAGCCGGTGATGCAGAATGACATTCTTTTTTTTTTTTTACTTTTCCTGTCTATCTCTGTCTCCTGGATTATACTGAACTAAAGTTCAAATGGGTGTACAATTTGAAAATTAAGACTCGAAACCTTAAATCTGTAAACACTTGTTCATTGCTTAGTTTACTAATGAATTAATGCTTTATTTATACTCCTGCTTTGGAATTTATGTACGTATGAGTGGCAAATATTTTTTATTTGATTCTATGTACGTTCTGATTGGCATTGAATTAAGTTTTATGTATGGTATGTCCGTCAGTTGGCATATTGTAGCATGTCTACCAAGAGCTTTCCTGGGCTTGAACATTGTGACATGGTGTTTAACTTCAAAACCAAACCACCTAATAGATTCTGACCCATGTGACCTGATAGTGACCTGATAAGACAGGATCCATCTGTCCCTAAGGGTAGGAAGCCTCATCTTTTCTGGTGGCTGGTGGTTTTGAACTGCTAATCTTGTGGTTAGTTAGCAGCCCACAAGATATAAGCCACTATGCCACCAGGATTCCTGTACCTTGAAGCTACTCTTAGGCCACTGGTCTTCCAGCCTTTTTGCGCATTAAATTCACCTGGGAGCTTTCAAATTTAAATGATACATAGGGTCTTGCTTCAGGTCAGTGGAATCTGAATCTCTGAGCTTGGGCCCGAAAGTCTACCTTACAAAAGCTTCCTTGGTGAGTCTTGTGTCCCGATGGATCTCTAGATTATTCTAACTCCCCTTGCGCTGATAGAGACTGGAACCTGGAGGTCTCTGTTTTCTTAAAGCTTATGCAGTGCTGCTTTTGACCAAGCCTGATGTGCTGCAGTGGCCTCACAGGGCTCCTCCGTCATCGTCTCAAGCTGTGTAAAATCAGAACTTGCTTGCCCTCATTCCAGTGTCTTCGCGCCTTTGATCCTCTCTTCCTTTTTCTTCTGGCTCATTCTTTTCTCATCATCGTGATGCATTTACAAACTCCGGGGACCCCAAAGAAAAACCTGTAGGAGTGTCTCTGGGGATGTCTTCCAGACAGAACAACACTCACAAACCATCTGAAGAGCTTCTCTCTAAAGGAAAGCTTCTCTTCGTGTAAGAAAGGAGACTGGTCCTCTTGATCTGGTTGCAGAAGAGCACATTGGCTGCCTACTGGATTTCCTTGTCTCCATGCTTTGGACAGAGAAGCGGTGCTGTGTTCTAGAATGTGTCAGATTTGACGGGTTATATATAAGCCCGACATATCAGTCTTAATGACGGCCCTCTCATCTGAACGGCACTGAAGTTAAGCAATGTGGATCGGGTTTAAGCCACGTGAGTGGCTTGTTTGTTTGCTTCCTGGTTGAAGTAGGGAAGACAGTGCTTTAGGCTGTCCACTGAATAAGACATCTGAGATGTGGCCATTACCTAGTCTATTTGTAGTTTACTTTGTTCACATGTCTAATTTGGGTTAATGTTTGCCCTTATTGCACTCCAAAACTCTGTTTTCCATCCCTTGAATAAAAGGGGATATCGTTAACCAACTGGGACTTAAGAATTCTCATTTTCTTTAAGCTTTTAAAAATTTATCTGCAGGATGACATTAACATGCTGAAACCTTTATGAACCGCCACTCAACATAGCTCTGTTCTTCAATAAAGTTGGAAGGATTGTTCCAAGAAAACTCTGAAAATGAGCCATTCATTAGAGTTCCTATGTCTTAGGCACATGAAGTCTATACTACCTATTGAAGTTGTCCTGGACTACTTGAATCCACAACTACCACCCATGGATGTAGCAGTCAAGGAATCAAATGACACATGGAGCAAATTTGCTGCCCAAAGACCTCTTGGGAGTGTTAAAAAGCAAAGATGTTACCTTGAGCACCAAGGGGCACCTAACTGAGCCATAGTATTTTAAGACCCCTCATAATTCATGTGAAAGTTGGCCAATGAGCAATTCTTCATAAAGAAGGATTGTTGGGTTTGAATCATGGCATTTGTGAAAAACATTGACCATACCAGAGACTGCTAGGAACAAAATGAGCCAATCTGTCCAGGAAGTACATCTAGGATATTCTTAAGAAGAGAAGGGTGGGTGAGACTTCATCTGAGGTACTTTGGACATGTTATCAGGAGGAACCAGTCCTTGGAGAAGGGTGTCATACTTGCTAATGTAGAGGGTCGATGAAAAAGTGGAAAACCATCAAAAAGATGGATTGACACAGTGGCTGCACCCTGAGGTTCACACATCAGTGCCAATGCAAGGACAGACAGGACCAGGCAGAGTTTCCGCTCTGACATCCGACGATGGTATGAGTTGAAAAGGATTCAGTGGTGCCTAGCAACAGAAACCTCTTGACCCAAATTCAGACTTCCTGCTTGCTCTGAAGGTAATGGCAGGGTTACATGTGTCTATATGACGTGTGAAGTATTACCATGGAATCATCTCAGAACAGTGGTTCTCAACCTTCCTAATGCCGCAACCCTTTCATAAGGTTCCTCATGTTGTGGTGTACCCTCTTCCCTAATCATAGAATTCTTTTCATTGCTACTTCATCTCTGTGACTTTGCTACTGTTATGAACCAGGTAACCCCCAGGAAAGAGTCGTCCCTCCTCCCCCAAAGGGGTTGCATTCGCAACCCACAGGTTGAGAACCACTGAAGAACTTAAGAGGGTAATTGTGAATTCTCCCCCTACCCTCCATTGTATCTCAGATAGATGTTCTAGAACATCGATGTACTTCAACTTGTGGACAGACAGAAGTATTCTTTCTTGGGAGCAGCTGGTCCTCTGACAGTGAGTCTATAGCTTTCGAGTTAGGCCAGTGACCCTCTCTCTCTGTGTTCCATGCAACTGGTGCCCACTGACTTCCTAGGAACTTAATGGAGTTGCTGGTTCCTGGCCTCTGCAAACACATCAGAAGCTCTGGGGAGTGGTGTCCAGGAGTCTGAAGTTTTACAGAGCCCTCTAGGTGATTGTCCTACAAGCTTGCCTTGAAGGACCACTGCAGCAGATGCCCACAACAGTGGTTCCTATCCCTGCCTGTCAGGAACAATTGACTAAGCTCCAGGTACCAGTGTCTTTCTTGATCCACATAGACCCCCAGAATGATTGTAAGGTGCAATTAGACATTCAGGCCATTTTCTTTAGTACAACTTGGCTAAGCAAAATCTGGACTCCACACCAGCTGCTTAGACTTCACCTAGGAGCTCACTATAAATGCAGAATCTTGAACTCCACCCAAGACTTACTGAATCATACTTTACATTTTAACAAGACTCCCAGTGATTCATCTGCACATTCAGGTTTGTGAAACACAGCTTTATAGACGTTCCTTTATAAAAGTCAGCCCATAGAACACCCCTAATTTAGAAGTTTTGTGAGGAGGCAAAGCAACTTTTGCTGGGCAGTGAATCACAGAAGCACCCATGGGGGCAAAAATAGGGCTCCCCCAGCTTCTGGCTAGATGAACCTGGGACTGCTAGGCATGACAATGGAGGCCACCTCAAGTCCAGGGTAGCAGTTTTGACCTTGCAACTAACAACTCTACCTCAGAGTGGAGTAAGCAATATAAAGGAACTTTTTGGCTCAGATAGTGGAACAGTCCAAAAGTGGGGCGGTCTTCAGGCCTGGCTGTACCCAGCAGCTCCAATGTTTACGAGGTCTCTTGTTTGTACTTAGCCTCGCTCCTTGCTCCTATTTTAGATTTGCTCTCAAACCCTCTAATAATGAACAGCCAACCTGTGATTATAAAGAGGGCCCCCCAAAATCCTGGCTAGAAATATGGGTTTAATTTCTTTATTACATAAAAACCCCGGGGACAAGGCTAGGGGAATGACTCTTTCCTATGTCTTCTTTGGCTCTTACATGGGAGCCCAATACGGCTGCCCACACCATAGAAAAGGGAGAGGTAAAAGGGCGGACATACCCATTCTTCTTGGAACTACTGTGAGTCCGAGGGCTCCGGAGAGAAAAGTATTGCATTCTCAAAGAGAAGGAGCCCAAGTGGTATAGTGATTATGGGCTGGCTTGTGATCCTTAAGGTCCACAATTGAACACCACCAGCAGCTCAGAAGGACAAAGATGGGACTTTCACTCTTGTAAAGATTTGCGGTCTTGGAAGCTCATAGAGGCAGTTCTATCCTGTCTTACAGAGACATTCAGAGTTGACACCAGGTAGATGACAATGAGTTAGGTCCTCAAGTAGAAATGGAAGGACTGCTTATTATTAATGGTGGCAGGAGAAATGCTAGGGCCCTCCCACTTGGGCTCTGGCTACCCCTTCGTATCTTCTTTCCCTCTCAACACTTATCCTTACCTCGCCTGATTTCACCCGGGTGAGATATTTGGCACACTGCAATTTGCCTGATGACCGATTTCAGATATGGGTTCAGGCATCACTCTGTAGACAGGCAAAATCCGTTCTGTTGAATACGTGCTTGGTGACAAGTAGAATGACGTGTGTAGCATAGGGTGAGTTTAACCTCCCTTCTCACTTGGCATTTTATCCTAGAAAAGAAAGGGAGTAGAGAGAATTTGGATGCTAAATCCGAAGTGTGGGGTCTACTTCTGGTCTCCCTAGTTGGAGGGGGCAGTGGTGGAGTCTGCACCTTCCAGGTGGGAGACCCTGGGGTGATTCCTGGCCTGTGTACCCTCTGCCATCCTGAGCAACTACCACCCATCTGTCAGTGGACACATGCTTTCTGCGCTGGCCCAGAACACATGGATTTTTCCAATTTGCTTTATTTTAAAGTCATTTTATTGGGGCCTCATACAACTCTTATCGTAATCCATCCATCCATCCATCCATCCATCCATCCATCCATCCATCTGTTCATCCATCCATTGTATCAAGCACATTTGTACATTTGTCACCATCATCATTTTTGAAACATTTTCTTTCTACTTGAGCCCTTGATATCAGCTCCTCATTTTTTCTCCTCCTTCCCCACTCCCCCTCCTACACAAACCCTTGATACTTTTAAAATTATTGTTATTTGTCATGTCTTATACTGTTTGGTGTCTTCTTCCACCCACTTTTCTGTTGTCTGTCTCCCAGGGAGGGGGTTATAACTAGATCCTTGTGATCAGTTCCCTCTTTCTACTCCACCTTCCCCTTATGCTCCTGGTATCACTACTCTCATTATTGGTCTTGAGAGGTTTATCTGTCCTGGATTCCCATTGTTTCCAGTTCTTATATGTTCAAGTGTACATCCTCTGGTCTGGCTGCTTTTATAAGGTAGAATTGAAATTGTGATAGTGGGGGACGGGATGGAGTGAAGGAAGAACAAGAGAAATGTTGTATATTTCATTCTTGTTGTACTGCACTCTGGGTCATCTCCTCCATGTGACCCTTCTGTAGGGGAATGTCCAGTTGCCCACAGATGGGCTTTGGTTCCCCACTCTGCACTCCCCCTCATCCACAATGATCGGATTTATTTTTCTTTGATGCCTGATACCTGATCTCATTGACACCTCGTGATCACACAGGCTGGTGTGCTTCCATGTGGGCTTTCTTGCTTCTCAGCTAGATGGCCGCTTGTTTATCTTCAAGCTTTTAAGACCCCAGATGCTGTATCTTTTGATAGCCGGGCACCATCAGTTTTCTTTATCCGTATTGTCTTCAGCGGTTGCGTCGGGAAGGTGAGCATGAGCCCCGGTGGTGCTGCTGTTGGCTAAACATTGGACTGCTAACCGCAGGGTCCGCCGTCCAAACCCACCAGCTGCACCAAGAATGATGGGCGAGGCATATCTGCTCCCGTAAATACACACAGCCTTGGAAACTCCCGACCAGGGTTGTGAGGAGTTGGAATTGCATGTTGGCAGGAGGTTTGGGTAGCTGGTTGGTTTTCCAGACTCAGGTGTACTAAGAAGAAATGACCTGGCTCTCTGAGTTTACTTCTGCGAAGCAGCCGGGGAAAAGCCTATGGCTTTTCCTTGCCCAGGGGGGCCAACAGTGGCCGGTCCCCACAGTAACAACCACCCAAGTGGTGTGGCATATTTGAATAGTAGCAGCAAGCGAGGTAAGCGATAATGTAGGAGGAGTTGTTTGATGGGTTTCATCAGCGTGGGCGACTACAGCTTTCCCATGGTCACATTCAGCAAGCAACACGCCTTGGATCTCCGATGTCAAGGGATGGTGAATTTGCAGAGAGGGAAAGGTGCCGTGGCGTGTCTTTGATTAGTCATGTGAAGCCACAGTTATTTCTTTTGCTTTTTAGGATTCTGAATTATGTGGTTGGACTCTTTAATGACTAAACCCCCAGACCAACCTCACTGCTGTTGAGTCGACACAGAGTAGATTGCTCCTCTGGGTGGCTGAGACCGTATCTTTACAGGCGCCGAAAGGCCTCCTCTTTGGTGGTTTCAAACTGCTGACCTGTGTTTAACAGCCCACTGAGTTACTCAGTTGCCACCAGGGCTGTTCGGACTAAAGATTGTGCACGTCGTGGTGATTGGCTCATTCAACAATGGCAAGTTTTAGAGAATTATGTATGATCTCTGCTTGTGTGCATCTCCATGTGTTGACTCTTTGATTGTATTGTTAATACTTTTAACAGATTGCCCCAGGAATTTGAGGGTGATTTAAAATAAAACATTTCTTTTGCTGACCCTAAATGAAAGTGAAGCACAATATTCAAAATACGATGCGATTTCCCCAAACCTCTCAGCTGAATGCTTATTGTCCTTTTCATAAGAATGGAGATTGTTTGCATATCTAATGTAAATGAATTAAAATTTCATTTCCCCCCCAGACCTTTGCGCACTACATTAATAAGACTTACCGAAAACATGATGGTTGGTTTAATAAATATTAAGGGAACATTTGTGAAATGCCTCGTGGCGTCTGCTGTTTCTCTCCTTGGCCTGTAGCTCCTCTTGTAGTGCTTCACTGGGCTGCATTTGTTATTCCAGGCCTGGCAGTAGTGTTCCCGGAGACAGACAACCCGGAAGATTCCATCAGATTTCATCTCATACAATGACTTACAGATGGTGCTTAGTGTTCATTTACTGAAGTCTTTGAGTTTAATAGAATGCCACCTCTCTCTCTTTTAAAGTTAGCATCCTCATGGCTAGGGATTTGGTTTTTATTTTACTGGAAATTTCATGAACAATAATAAAAAAAGATCTCCTGGAAGTATCATTATCCAATAAGCACCGGAAAGATCAAACGGAATGAGTTTCATCTGACCCTTGGTCTCCCTGAGTCCTCTGATCTTCTGGATAGCCTGGAATTAAAGGGTGGGTGCTTCCAAGAATACAGGTTTTGATGGAGTAACAATTGTAAAAGAAGGGCTTCATAAAGGCAAGCGGAGATGAGCTGGGTTCCCTTCGAAGTAGCGAGAGACCGTGTCTCTCCAGTATGGGGATGAACAAGCCCATGTTTGGATGACCCTTTTATTGGGATTTTTAGAGAATGCACCAGCTGGCTGGGAAGATTAGCTGACCTTTAAAGCTTTCTTCTAACCTTAGATAATATGGTTCTTATAGTATTTTGAAGTTGAGCCCCGAGCAACTTAAAACACAGTTTATATTCTTTCCCAATAGCTTGATCTAACTGAGGCTAGACATCTATTGTTGGCCTTAGTTGAAATAGTATGGCATTCTGGGACCAAAGTTCTGTTAACGTGCTGACAAACATTTTGATTTCCCAAGTTCAGGGAACAAAACAACCCTTGACAGTGGACATTGCCTCAAAGCGTCAAGTGACTCTTACAGTTAACTCTTGCGGTTGAGAGAAAACTGGAGCTGAGGAAGGTGAGCTCAACAAGTGTG
The DNA here is from genome assembly GCA_004026705.1 of Nesogale talazaci. Classification (NCBI taxonomy): domain Eukaryota; kingdom Metazoa; phylum Chordata; class Mammalia; order Afrosoricida; family Tenrecidae; genus Nesogale; species Nesogale talazaci. The sequence continues at coordinate 13,424 of PVJH01031013.1, forward strand.
TGAGGAGTTGAGTTCACCTTGAGACAGTGAGTGACCAGGCAGGAGGAGGGACTGGGGGCAGCCAGAGCCCTGGCAGAGGCAGAGGATACAGATTAGCAAAAAGAGTACAAGGCTGGGAGCACTTCTTGCCCCAAACTACTGAGGCTTTTTGCTTCCAGAATATTCCCTCCTCGACTCCTTGGTTACCTGGTGCAGGTGGTAAGCTGATTGAAGACGAGGCTCGCATTGTCATGGTACATAGTTGAAGGGCAAAACTTGCTTTATGGAGGTGTATTTGACCCGTGTAAAAACTATCTTCCACGCAAATGAGGGACTGAAGGAGTGAGTCTAGGTTAGTGAGTCTAGGTTAGAAACCTCATCTTTACCTCCACATACTTCCCCAGGTAGCATCCACTTCCCCAGGGCCTTCTTTATTCTGGGGGAGGCAAGAGAATGCTGGACAGACCTGAATTCCTACAAGACTGACCTTTCCTCACCAGTCAACAGCTCTGACCTTTGGCAGCTGAGCTTTTGTGTTTTTTGCCTCTGCTTCCCCATTGGTCAAACATCTTTATCCCTGTCATCAGATATTCTATATTTCTGTGATGGTTGTCTTTTTTTAAAAATCAAATAAAAGGAAACACTTTTTCTATGTTTGGCCTTGCAATCGCGCTTTTAATATTCCAGGCCAGACTTTAGCGTCTCCTCTCCTTTGCCAGCCAAGTAAATTGGTTACAGTTGTCATTTCGAAGGCAGTAATCTCTCATGACTAAACCATTTCCTCTCTGAAAGATGCCACTTCATCGAACTGTGTGAGCTCAGATTTCTTCCTCGCAGATAGGAGGAGGGCATTTGCTATTGAATATGGGAACCAGAAGTTGGAATAAGAGGTGATATTCTCACAGTTGCTCCGGGGGGTAAAAGGGTGTTGCCCACCTGTTAGAGACAGGAAGCAACTGGGGTGTGCAGGGCAGCTGTGGATGCTGTCCGGACCACCATTTCCAGCAGATCTGTTAGTCTGTTTTAGGCCCAGAGTCTTACACACACGGATAGGTGAACCAGTTTTCCTGAAGTCTGATCGCTCTCTCACTCTTTGCCTTCGAGGCGATACTGACTCTTGGTGACTGCATAGGACAGTGGGGAATGGTCCCTGGGGTGCCCAAGACTGTCCTTACAAAGCTCTTCATGAGTAGAAAGAATCTTTTCCCTCCCACTGTAATCTGACAATCCTCTGAGAAGCGGAGCCATCTGCTGTTTCTGAGGAAAGGCCATGAGGCTTCCGGAAGCACAGCTCTTGTCTTGGGGGCCTCACGGAGACCCCTCCTTCTAAGGCTTCTGCAGGCAGACATTTCACCCAGCATGATATTGGAGGCACTTCTCAGTTGGAAAACTGCTGGTAAAGGTGGCGGTAAGAACTTTTAGGAGGCGGATGACCCACCAACTTGCAGCTCCTTAGCCCAAGACTGCATGAAGAACCCAGAGCTGCCCAGCAAAAGAGCATTTCCAAACCAGCGTCTCCTCCCATCAAGTGCTGACCTCACAGGATGGGCACCAGAATCACCTAGTGAGGGGAGGTGGTTTGTTCAAAAGGCACCTTCTAGGGCCTCACCCTACACCCTTCATGGAAACCAATCTCCACCCTTTCTCCTGGAGTCCAGGCAGCGTTGTGGGCTTCTTGTGAGACGGCCAACCGTGAAGTCAGCAATCCAGCCGAAGCACCAGCACTGGAGGGAGAAAGATGAGGTTTTCCATGCCCATGACGATTTCAGAGTCTCAGAACCCCTCAGGGGCAGTGTTAATACAACCACCATGCAGAAGAGTGGACTAGTGGCTGATGGCCGTGAGCTCTCTACCCTTCCTGCTGGAGATGAGTGGATTCGGTGTAGAACTGACTCAGCCCACAGGACAGGGCTTCCGAGGACGTAATATTGACAAGAGCATGTTGGTGGACCTTTTTTCCCCAGTTAGGGTCTGGAGGGGTTTGAACCACTGACCAACTGGTTAGCAGCTGAGCACTTAATCACGCTGCCACCAACACTCCTTCAGAAGTCTTCTGAAGTCGGTCAAAATATACTTCAGTTATGGAATCACTGCTTTAGGTGGAGAGACAGGAAACCTTGGAAGGACTTTCGGTGGACCCCACCACGAAACGACCCTGTTTGTTTTCAGCTCCGTACCTAAGGACTTCGACAAAATGTGAAATTTGGCAGGGAACCGGGGAATCAAAACGTATGTCGCATGATCTGCCAGTTATGCACTTTTTTTTTCTTTTTAAGTTTATTTGGCCATCCTATAGGATAATGAACAAGCAACATTATTCCTTTTTATCTCTTTATAGCATTATTCCATTTATGCTACTCATAATTGCTATGTGTCTGTATGGTTGATGTCAATAGATGGCTATGTATATTTGGGATAGAAGTCTATCTAAAGAAGAGTTCCTTTCACCCCAAAAAAGGCCTGTCCAGAGAAAGCACACAGTTCAGTCATTTTTAGTATATTCACAGAGTTTTGTAATAATAAATACCCCAAACCAAACTCAGCCCATTCTGACTGCCAGCCCCCTGTGTCTTTCCAGGACTGTCATTCTGGGGGTAGACTCCTGCATCGTGGCAGATGGCTTTGCATTGCTGACTTTGAGATTAGCAGCTCAATACATAACCCACTCCTCCCGCATGTACACATGTATATACCTAAATATGTGTGTGCGCTTCCAAAGGAATCTCAAAAAACTAATTTGGTTTCAATTTCTTTGTTTGTCCTGGGTTAGGGAACTGGGCCACATTAAGAGATAGGAATTTAAGAATTTAAGGAAAAGTGGATCTACCCATTAACTACCCATTAACTGGGAGGGGACTCTTAACAAGTTTGTGAGTGAAATGCCATCATCTTTAGTTCTCTTTTCCTATGAATTTTCTGCAACCTCTTATAATATGTCTTTTGGCCATGAAGTCCCTTCTGCTTCATTTGCGCCCATGTGCCCAGGTACACAAAAAAGAGCCGTGAGGGTGTTTTTGTTTAATTCTTCCTCGAGTTGTAATGTGTCACAAAATCCTATGGTGTGGGGCAGGTGTTAGGTGTGGCTGGCTCTCGCCTCCTAGTCAGGACTTGACTAAATGATCTAATGAGTTCTGAACGGCTATCCACCTGCATGTAGGTTTTCCAGGCCTGAGTTTCTTTAACTGTAAGATGAAGATCCTGTATGGAGAAAATCCACAGATTATAAATATCTGCCTTAGGGACAACTCCTCTCTGCCCTTTAACCTGACATGAAATTTGCTCTCACTTTGAAACCATCGATTCTACCCCCTCTCACAACAGATTCCTCATCACGATGATCTGGCTGCACGTGCAGCTTTCGGATCCTGGAAAAAAACCTTTTGTCACCATCAAGAAAAGCTAACTCAGAACCGTATGAACCTGTTCTGTTTCCCTACAAATGCGACTCCAAGACACACACATGTAGGGACGGATCTTGTTTGAAACCTGCGGACAGCCTGTAAATTAGTTCTCATGTCTTCCCACAGCTTGAAATGAGGTGATCCTTTTATGAATAGTTTTATTGGCATATAATTCACATATCACGCACTTTAATAGTTCAGCCATAGTAAGAAGAGTCGTGTAATCATCACCACAGTTCATTTCAGCACGTTTCCTTCTCTGTTCCACATTGGTGTGAGCTGTCTGTTTCCCCTGACCTCCTCTGCCTCGCTTCTCCAAAGCCAGATTCACTGCCAGCGAGAGGATACCAATGGTTCCTTCCAAGACTGCAGCTGTGTATGGGGAACAGGATGTCCTACCTTTCACCTTTGGAGCAACTGGTGCACTTGAACTGCCGACGGTGCAGATCAAAGCCCCGTGCCTGACCATTCGTTATGCCTCATAGGTAACGATCGATCCAACTACTGTTTCTTTAGATTTACTAACCTTGGATTTCATGTACAGGAAACCATACAAAACAAAAACAAGAACCAAAGTACAACTAACAACCGCGACAAAATGAAACAGACAGATTTCAATAGACAAACCTCAAACAACTCTAAAATCAGTCGAAAAGAAAAGCAAATGACAAGGGCAAAGTGTTGGATTTTAACTGAACGATATCTCCCATGATCAACTTTGCAGTGCTTTCTGTCTGCTAGTCAGGCCACATCACTAGACTATGGCTGGAGGGAATGCACTAGAGTCTTAATCTATGTAAGAACCTTGCAAATGCATTTTAGGCCTCCACTGTCATGTATAAACTTCTGCAAACTTGAGTGCTCAGAATTTAAGCTCTGATACTTTTCCCTCCTCCAGAGGTCGATTTTACTTACCATCCTCGGATCACACAGGCTGGTGTGCTTTTCCTATAGGATTTAGTTGATGCCTCAAAAATGGTGTGATTTTTAGTTATTTTAACTTTTTAAAATTAAAAGGCAATGAGAAAAAGCACACGGGAACATATATTTTGTGGTGACTCTGTGTGCTTCTTAGTAGGACTTCCTTAACCTGAGAGTAGTTGAACTACTGGATAAATGGCTGGAACTTTTTTCAGAAGTCTCTTCCTTTTAGTCTAGGGTTGGGTGGAATTTGGAGACATAAACTCTTAATTGCTCACAGATGGTGAATGGCTGTAGCAGTAACAATAGTTAGGAATAATATGGCTCACTTGTTAAGCTGTTCGTTTTAATTCACTAAATTTCTTTGATCTGAAGTTTGTGAACAACTTCAATAGAACCATTTCGAGAAAAGAGGCTGCCTTGTCTTACAAATTTTGTTACAGTGATATTAATGATGTGGTCCTAATGCTGCCTGTGTAAGCACACACACACACACACACACACACACACACACGCGCACACACACTCTGCAGGTCACTTGGGCAGAAGCAACACGGATAATCTGGAGATTAAGTCTGCATCAAGCATGTACAGCAGAAGTATCTTGCCTCCTAAGCCCGAATCCTATGTGTGGAGAATGTGCAGCCTCTTCTATGGTCCTCTGTAGTAAGGTAGGAACTTTGTTAGTCACTACCAGAGAGTTAACTCTAACTCATGGTGACCTTGTGGATTTCTGAGACGAACTTTTTTTTTTTGGGGGGGTGGGGAGATATCACTGCCCTCAGGTGGGAGTAGGAGGCCCAGCCTTGCCACTGAATTTGAAGCGCCAACCCAGTGGGCCGCAGTCCTGCACACAACCACTACACCACCGGGACTCAGCCCCGAGACAAACTTTTTATGGGAGCAGAATTCGTGCACATCGTTCCGCCTTGGAGTGGTTGATGGTTTTGAACTGCTGACCTTCAGCAGCTCAACTTCTAACCACTGCACCACCAGAGTTCCTTGTTAGGAGAGGTCCTTTCCTTATGGCTGTGGAGGCTGGAAGGAGTCCGGGTGGCCCGACAGTTCTGCAGTTGGAAAGCTAATGTCCAGATTGGTAGAGTGGGAGAAAGATGAGGCTTTGTGCTCCCACAAAGATTCCTAGCCTGGGAGACCCCGAGGGGCAGTTGTCCTCTGTCCTCTGGGGCCACTGTTTGGTTCTGTTGTGAAGGGAGGTGGGACAAAAGTGGCACTTCCTATTGGGGCGACGGGGAGATGCGAATTCTTTGCTTTCCCTTGAAAACCATCAGGATGATTTTTAAAGTCCTCACTTTGCTTTCTGTAAACGTTCTCAAATCCCTCAGTGTCAATGAAATGTACCAGTGGCCGGAGGGACCCAAGCAGAGTGTAGTCAGCTGCCGACGTAAAGGTTGGCAGTGGGAGCCTCCTCGTGGGTCGGAATCAGCTTTGTGGCTCCCAGGTCGTTAATTGTCTATCGTTTCTTATTCTGCATGAGAGGGCATTTTTCAAAATGGGGAAAAATTTCGAGAGAATAAGTATAAAAGCAAGGAGAGTGTGCTTGTTCTTGAAGAGTGATTTGGTTGGACAATAGCATTCTGGGGAACTTTTAATAACCAAATAGGTGTGTTAGGAGAACACGAAATTATGAGAAGATCTTCTTTTACCTGGGAAATTCCTAAATTTACATTTCAAGTTGGTAAAAAGAAATAGGTATCACTTAGCTTTATGTTATTTATTTGTAGAACTAAGAGTCAGTACTTAAGTGTTAATAGCTTCTCATCATTCACGCTGGATGGGCATTTGGCCAATTTAGAAAACAGCCACCTCTTGAAATCAAATGGAACCTCCTAATACATCACCTTCACCTGTGTCCTCGGACTTCCTGGAAAAAGGTGACCTTTTTAAAGAATTCTTTCCTGTGACTTGGGTGAAGGCTCACCAAGGAGAGCCATTTTCCACTCAGCTCCCCCTGCCTATGTGGTTTCCCTTCATTGAAGGCCCGGCCATGGGACACCACGTATCCCATCTGACTTCCTCCCTCCATTTCAGCTTTCTCGTTTCTCAGTCTTTCAACAAGATTACATCCCCCCTCCCCGGTTTGTGTAGTTGATGGAAGAATCCAGCCAAGAAAACTTGGTCACGGCAGCTCTTGTACTTTAAAGTCCACATAGAACAAAGCGCGCTTGAATCAATCAATGGAACTGATTTTACCGACCTGTTAGCCACAGGACAGGTCCAAGAAAACAAGGCTGCAATGGAGTTCACTTTCAGGAGTAAATCGAGGACGGGAGACGTTGTAAATGACTTGTTGGAAACAGTGATCCAGTGTTGGAAACCAGCACGAGTTCATGCAGTTAGCAATTTCTCAATTTGTGATTTCTGCTCGCTTATTTTTCAGAGTTTGTGAATTCACGAGTGTCTCACAATGAATCTGGGAGAAGTAATAATTCCATGAGCAGGGCTTCCTGCTTTCCTACCCTTCCCAGAGCCCCATTTTCCTCATCCCCAAGCAACAAACAACAACAACAACAACTACAGAGTCAATCCTACTCACAGCGGCCCCCTAAGGCCCCTAGGGCAGAGTAGAAAGGACCCTGGGGGCTTCCCAGAGATTGTAGCTCTTTAAGGGGCAGAAAGCCCTGCCTTTCACTGTCAAAGCCACTGGTGGCTTTGAACTGCTCACCTTGCCATTAGCAGCCCAATGTGTAACCTTCTACATCACCAGGGCTCCATTTTCCCATCCCACGCTGCCCCTCTCTGGTCTTCAGTGTGTGGACACCATGCATGTTTATGTCTTAAGTATTAGCGTCTGGAGAGCCAGCTTGAGAAAGCAAAACAGAAAAAAAAAACACACCCCAAAAACCCTGGCATTTAGAGAGTCGACTCCACAGAAGATGTTGTTTGCAATGTGCCGAAAACATAAGGTCCAAACAGCCGGAACAGGCCCGGTGCCAGGCAATTTCACCGCAATAGAAAGCGTTCTGAAGCAGTCCTCTAAGGAGTCTCTCCAAGTCCGCAGCTGCTGTCTGAGTTTGATTATGCACATCCTGCTCTCGGAGACCTGCATTAACCCTGGGGTCCCTGGGGGGCTTCAGGGCCAGAGTGGGGGGGGACGGACGGACTGTCTTTTAAACAAAAGATTCTTCCCACGGACACCCAAGGGCAAAAGCCTGACAATGTGGAGGTTAAAGGAAATGGTGCTCTAGAAGGTCAGTTTTGGAGAACAATCTAGGAAGGAAACTGCTCTCCTGTTCTGAATCTTACCGACGGCTTGTTGCTGAGGCTTGGAGATGTGAAGTGCCCCAGCCAGCCAGAGCTGAGACCCAGTTAGAGCCATTTCAGATCAAGCTGTAGGAGCCCTGGTACACATTCGACTGCTAACCGCAAGGCCAGCAGTTCGAAATTACCCGATGTTCTTTGGTAGAAAGACGAGGCTTTCTACTTGTGTAAAGAGTCTCTGCAAATCACGGGGCCATTTTGACCTTGTACTTTAGGTTCTCAATGAGTCTCTACTTGCCCTCTTGGGTTACTCTGAGTCCACATCAACTCAATGGCAGTTAAGTTGAATTTTTGTAGCTAGAGCCTGTATCCCTACTGAACAAGAATCTCACATCAATGTAATTGTTTTAAGAAACTTAAAAAAACCCCAAAACACCCAAATCAGAAGAAACTTAAAAACCAAGTGTGTTCGTCCGGGTAGACAAGAGAAACAAATTCATAAACACGCATTAAGGGAAAGGTTTCTATACAAGAGGAGAGGAATGTAACATTGAGAAAGCATGCCGACGCAGTTCAGTCTACGGTCATAAGTCTGATATTAGCCCATATGTCTGATACCAGTCTATAAAGTCTCCATCCTATTTATGAAGCATGTGCAATGACACCAAGACAATCATAGGCCAGTGGGTACAGTGTCTTATGTGTCCAGTGGTAGTAGAAGCTTCCCTGTGTTGACAGGGGTCTCCCTATGGCTCCTCATTTCCAGGGCTCAGGGTCCACCAGCAGTATCCAGTGGCGGTAGAAGCATCTCAGTGCTGGCAAGGGGCTCCCCATGGCCTCCTAAGCATCTCAGCCCTGGCTGGCGTCTCCACATGGCTTCTCTGGCCCTAGAGATTTGGTCCATTGGGGTAAGTTCATGTGGCTTCTTCTCTGGCTCCTCAAGTCTCCAGGGATCAGGATCTATCAACATGGTGCCATCTCATCTTGTCAGTAGTTTGTCTCCAAGAAACTGAGTTGATGCTCTCTCATCTCCATGGGGGAAATATCGTGAGATTTCCCAGAAATCTCAGAGAGAGCCACGCCCACACAGCGGTCTCATTGGCTATCTCCAGATTGACAAGCTAGACTCCACTCCTACACTCTTAGGTAAATTGGCACCAGAGTACATGACTGCCACACCAAGCTTTCTGGATTTCTATATTAGCCACCTTTTCCAAACTGTTCCGGCATGATCCAAGTTTCCTTTCAAGCAGGAGCATTGTTTTGGAGTTGTCAGGCTTGTTCATTGCCATTCATAAGTTGATTCCTACTTGTGGCAACCTCACCCATGCAGGGAGTAGAAGAACCCACGGAGTTTTCAAAACAGGAAGTTCTTAGGAGCAGGTCTGAGATGCCGCCAATTCTGGGTGGTGAAAACCACCTGCCTTTTTAGTTCATGGTGTTTGCGACTCCCTGTTGTACTCCCCAGGACTGGTAGCGTTTTATGAGGGAGAAAATCTCAAGAGCTCAATCCCAGTCAGTCCTACGTAAGATTCTTAAAAGGCATACTGGGGGGGGGGGGGGCTCTGGTGGCAGAGATGGTACCTCCAGGTCAGCGGTTCGAAGCCAGACACACCTCAGACAAAGATGAAGCTTTCTATTCCGTCTCAGAAACCCAAAGGGACAGTTCTATGTCATCCTAGAGTCTCTTTGAGAAGGAATACACTGGATAGCAGTGACCCTTTTTCTTTTCTTTTTTTTTAAAAGGAAGTTTAAATCTAGCAGCACTTCTCTGGAAACTAGGAAGGGTGGTTTCTTTTTGTTTGGTGTTAGAAGATTTATGGCCTCCAGTCTGGAGAAAGTTGGTGGGCCCCCATTATATGTGTGACAGGATGTGTGTGGGGTCTTTGAGCTTCAGGCTGTCCTGACCAACAAAAGACTTTGTTGAAGAAGATAGCTGGAGTTCTTCAAGAGTAATGTGTTTGTTCCACATCTGTGTTGGGTATTGGGAAATGTCCCCTGCTTTGTAGTTGTAACAAGATCCCAGTTCTTTTCCTTTCAACGATTGGGAAGCTAATTTCTTTTAGGAAATAACACATTAAATCCATGGATATCATTAAAACCTGGTGCTCTCTGTACTTGCCCAATTAAAGGATTAAAGGCTGTTGGGCTTTTGTTTGATACAAAAGAAATCATTTAGCATTGTTGACCTAAAGGGACTGGACTAAGCCAGGGAGAAAAATTAAGAGAGGACTTATTCCTGGGTGTTCTAAGGAAACTTGCAATCTACTTTTATTGTTCTTAATGTTGGGATTTTTAAAACCATGTCATTCATTTGTAAAAGGTATGTTGAGGATGTGTCCCCCCCCTCCCCCTTCCCTTCCGGTGGCCCTTCTGTCCATTCTGTAAAACTCAAAAGAGAAGGCTTCCTTGAGGAGAGAAGGAACCTGGTGGCATAGTGCTTATGCGTTGGGCTGAGATCCCCGACGTCAGCTTTTGGAAGCCACCGACAGCTCTGCAGGAGAGAGATGGGACAGACTGTCTACTCCTGCAATCAGTTACACTATCAGGGAGGCAGTTTCTTCTCTGGCTTGTAAGGTTGATCTGAGTGGGCACTGATTTGACGGTAGCGAGTTTAAAATTTTAGTTTGAAGGTAGGGTAGAGTGTCTTTCTTACTTTGCATTTATTCTTTGCCACGACCTTGGGGAGATTGATGATGATTGTAAATCACCGTGGTTAGGAAGGCCTGGAAGAAAGAGGAGGCATCTCAAATAGGAAGACTTTTAGAGACTTTTTTTGGAGAGCTATGTCCTCTCCAAAATTTTTTTTGGATTTTTGTTTTCTTTTAGTGGTCTACTTATTATTATTGTTATTTTGGTTGTTATTTAGCAGCCTGATGTGTCATGGGAGAAAGACGAGGCTTTCTCTTCCCATAAGAGGTAGAATCTTAGAAACTCACAGGGACAGGTCTACCCTGTTTTTTTTTTTAATTAAAAGATAATTTTATTGGGGACTCTGACAACCTTTAGTACAATCCACACATATCAATTGTATCAGACATTTTTGTACATATGTCTTGTCATCATTCTTTTCTAGATATTTACTTTCGATTGAGCCCTTGGTATCAGCTCCTCTTTTCCCCCTCCCCCACCCTCATGACCCCTTGATAGATTATAAATTATGATTTATTTTCATATCTCACACCAATCGCTGTCTCCCTTCTCCCGTGGTTTCTGTTGTTCTCCCCCCTGGAGGGTGTCTGTGTGTTTTATAGGGCC
>PVJH01031014.1:0-24234 GCA_004026705.1 Nesogale talazaci
AAGCGAGGGCCTAGAGAAAACTAAAAAGGCCTTTGGCCCACAACCATTTTCTGTCCTCAGTTTATGGGGACAGGACTGATGAGACTGGGGCTCTTAGCCCTCCGAAGCCAAGCATCATTTTGCAAATAGAGAGCAAGCCTGACCATTTCCTAGAAGGCACTCATTCAATTCTAACCCAGCCACTGGTACCAATGTATGACAAGAACATCTCTACTGGGAGGAACTCCGGATGTTCCTGGACCACCTTCAAGGTCCGTCAACCTGGAAATAACACTGTCGCTCATTCTTCCATCGTGTGCTTACCCTTAACTGGGCAGAGACCTCCTCCAAAAACTTCAGACCACAGTATCTTATGAAGGACCACATTGCTGAACTATCCCTACCCGAAGCACCTGTATGTATGCTGTGAACATGCCAGTTGGTGGAAGAATATCTTTGGCAGGAGCCTGTTCAACGGTTGGAACATAACACAACCAACTTGCCTGAGGAGGAAGCGCAATATCTACATCACTTAAGAGACCATGCTCACCCGGGCTAAGAAGCGTTGCCCTCCAATTGTTGTATAGCTGACGGCAACAGCTACGCTTATTCAGGTAAAGCACTATCTGATGAGCCAGGAAGCCGGGAACTTGCCCCATACATCAGATGACTTCTAGAAGGAGGTGTACCCACTGCATTAGACAGGGTCCTCTAGAGAAATAAAACCAGGACACTAATAATTCTCTCTATATGTTTATATAGAAAGAAAGATATCTAACATAAAAAACAAACAGTTAACCAATCTATAAAGCAGTACAAATGGCTCGGTGCAACTCACTTGCGTGAGGCAGCTAGTAGACTGGCAGTCCTTAGAGTCTTGAGGGCCGCCAAGTCGTCCTCTGTAGAGCAATGCAGGCTATCCAGCCACAAGCAGCAAACAGCTAAGCAGTTCACCAACAGTCAGCCAGATGACAGAGTCTGACAGTCTCCAGTTCAAGGGATGTATATTCCAGGAGCGTCGCAGCACAGTCCACAGATAGGTGTCTCACAGGTAGTGCCGTTTGGAGATGATCAAGGCACAGGACAAACAAGGCAGCCGGCTGGACCCAAGAGCAAGAGAGAACCAGGGTAGAGGGCTTCTGGAGCCATTTATATCTCCGCCCTTCAGTTGATCTTATGTGTGTCTATTGGCCATGTGGTCACAACAAACCTCCCTATCTTCTTTGGCCATGTTGGCACAACAAGCCTATCACACTCACCAAATGTAAGTCACCTTGGAGGACTGTTCTAAAGCCCATATCTAAGGACTATTGTTTAGTCAGGGATCTCGGAGAGATTAATAAGTGGATAGAAACTCCACCCCTTGGTCCCTCACCCATACACCCTCCATAACCTTCTCCGCCTGACCCTTATTACATGGTCCTGGGTTTAAAAGATGCTCTCTTTAGCATTCCTCTGTGTTTGGGTCAGGTCCAGATCAGGCAGTCCACCATCCCCCCAGCCTCTCAGGAAGATGGAGAACCTGCTGGACTTCAAAACCCCTGCTTCCAGCATTCCAAGGAGTTTATCTACTCTGGCTAGGAGAGCACAATTCCTTTCCAGATGCTCAGAGAGATGGATGACTTGCTGAACTTCAAAGTCCCTCCTTCCAGGAAGATGGATGCCCTACTGAACTTCCAGGCCTCTTCCTCCAGCATTCCAGAGAAGGAGTTTGTAAGAACAAAATTATTTCTCACAGACGCAGACCCTGCAGCTGCAGCACAAAAACCTCCCCACTTCTTATCAAATCATACTTCCTTAGCTCGAGCCCTATATATATATAGCCCACTACCTTACCAGCAAGCTGTAACTTCCCTAATCCAACTTGTTAGGTTATGGAATTCATCCAGGAGTTCTTTTCCCTTAATAAAGCCATTCTTTACTTCACGTCTCTGTCTGAACTCTATGTCCTGTGATTCCATCTCAACCTCTCATCTTGGGGCCGAAAGCCAGGATTGGCAGGAGAGGCTCGGTGCCCCAGCCTCTCTGGTGGGTGCACAGCCCCATCCTCTGCTTCCCTGGACCTCTGAAACCTGTCTGCACAAGTACTTTCAAGTCAGTATCCCTATGAATGTTTGTTCTGTCTTGTTAGTCATTCTGGACACTGAGAACCAGCAAACTCACATGGGAACATAGAGTCTGAAAAGCTCTGGGCAAGGGTTTATGCTGCCACTCTAGTACCAGGAGGAGCAGGTACTCCCCCAAAGGAGTGTGATGATAAGGCCAGTTTCTTGTATTTACCTATGTTCTGTGTCTATTTCCTCCCCATGTGTCCTCCAGCCCTTTATCTCTGTACTTGCTTCCTGGGATTCCTGCCCCTGACAGCATTGCTGGCACTGGGCTGGCACACACTTCACCTTCTGACTGAACCAGAGTGCCAGAGGGTAAGTCTAAGCTTCAGCTGCTTGTTTGTATACTTTATAGTTGCAGCTTTGAAGTGCCTTCTCTGAAATCTTCTCTCCCTCCCTTCCTCACTCTGAACAAAAGGCCTCTGGCTGCCCTCCATTCTGCCAGGCACAAAGCCAGGCCTCTTGCCCTCCTTAGCTTCTGGTGGTGTCTTTTATTAATCCAAGGCCCCTGTCTGCCGGTTAAAGCCTCAAATCTGCACCAGGGAACCTTTCTGATCTGGAGAGTCCAGAACTCTTCCCCCTGGGTCCCTAACTCTGACTGGAATACCTCTCAGGATTTCCGAGCCACCTCCTGGTTGATGGGTGTGTACAGGGACCAGGAGATGTCCTTCTCTTTTGCCCATACTCCCCACAACTTAAGGCACCATGGGAAGCACCCTCTTTAGGCCTCCCAGGGACAGTCCCTTGGGGTCCTTGCTGGCTAATCTCAGTAAGCTGGGTCTGGCTCTAGACATTTGCCCCAGGCATCTGGTCTTTTCTTGTAACCAAGTGTGGCCACAATACCAATTAGACAATGGGTTGCACTGGTCAGAAAACAGTACTTTTGATTTCAATATGCTCTGCAACCTTAACAATTTCTGTCACCGAACCCCCAAATCATCTGAGGTTCCATATATTCGACCTTCTTCTTTCTCCATTCTCATCCTTTGTGTACTTCCTGTCATCCAGCCCAAGTCCTCCTTACCAAATCCGCCTGCAGTGGCCTCTTCCAAACTCTCATTATCCCCCGCTGCACAGACCAGCCTCGCCCCTTCTGATTCCCTGGAAACATTGTCTACTGCCTGCCTGTCCCTCACCCTACTCCCTGCCATCTTACAAGGCTGGAGCCTACTCAGACTCCTCTCCAGTCTTTGCAGCTCCCTAAACCCCAGCCTCCTTCACTCCCCTGTTGCTTCCCACACCCATTCTCATCATGTTTGCCTACTCCGTGAAGTAGCTGGGGTGAAGGGCTCTGTCAGAGTCCATGTGCCATTCGCCCTTACTGAGTTCTCCCAAGTAGAGAAATGCTTAGGGACTTTATCCAGTGACCCCATCACCTATAAGGACTATATTAAAGAGTTCTGATACCTCACCCAAGCTTATGACTTCACCTGGCACGATCTCTAAATAAGCCTCACTCTACCCTGCGTAAGAGTGGGTTTCACAGCTGCCCAGCAACATGCAGACCAGGTCCACCTCCCAGATGCCACCATTCCCATCGGCCTTTAGGTGATCCCCAGGGAGGAGCCAGCTTGGACTTATCAAACAGATAGCCTGGATGAGGAGGCAGGGCTTGTTGAGATCGCATGATACAATGTTTGCTGACTGACTGACAAGCCATCTCTCACGAAATAGTTAATTTTGACAAGCTGTGAGAAATTACTCAGCAGCCAAATGAAAATCCTGCACCTTTTCTTTTGCGCCTAAGTGAAGCCTTAACTCAGTATACTAGGTTAGACCCCGCCTTTCCAGCAGGAACTGCGGTTTCAGTCACTCATTTCATAACTCAGTTGGCTACTGATATTAAGAAAGACAAGGATGACCTTCAGACCCCCACCATGACCTGGCAAACATGGTTTTTAATGCCTGAAAGGGGCAGACTGAGGTAGGGTGTGAGTCTCAATCCCACCAGCGGACTCACTGGCACGTCCAGGCTTTGGTTTTCATTTTGAGACTCACTGGAGGCAGCGGTCAGAAGACTCCAAGAAGCAGCAGCTCCAACCATGCCTCTAACCATCTTCCATCTGGACCTGGCTTCAAATGTGACCAAGAAGGGCACTGGGCTGAACACTGTCCACAGTCTCCACCACCCAGTAAGCCTTACCCCGTGTGGGGTCAGCAGCGCCAACGGAGAAGTGACTGCCCCTCGGCACCTAGCCACGGAGGGGTGGTCCCTCCAAACCCCAACCCGCCGTTGTCACTGCTGGGCCTGGCCTCTGATTGTGATTGAAGATACCTGAACTCAAGGATCTTGGTAACCCTCACTGAGCCTCCTGTGACAATCAAGGTAGTGGACAAACCAGTCTCTTTTTAGTGGACATGGAAGTTGCTTTCTAAGTTCTTTCTTCTCAGGCCCCACTTCTCTTTCCCTGGTCCTGGTTGTGGGTATAGACGGCAAGCCCTCGAAACCTTTAGTAACTCCTCCTTTGTTTCTAGATATAGAAAACTCCCCTCCTTCTCACTCCTTTTTAATAATGTCCTCATGTCCCGCTCCATTAATGGGTAGGGACCTCCTTTCTAAGCTGGGGGTTAGTCTCCAGTAGAACCGTTTGCTACCCACTTCTCTTCCTTCAATATCCTTTCTGCTAAAGTTTCCACCATTGAATCTCCACCCAAACCCTCCTCCAGTCCGCTGCCACACTACATAAACTCTGAAATGTGGGACACTTTCCCACCAGTTGTTGCGAAACACCGCCAGCCTGGTTCTATTCGCCTTAGATGCTTCCACTTTCCCATCTTGCCCCCAGTTTCCAATCTCCAGCACTCACTACAAAGGCTTGAAGCCTATCATCCAGTGCTTCCTAACTAACCAACCTATGGTACCTGCACACTCTCTGTGCAAGACCCCTATCTTGCCAGTCAAAAAGGCAGACAGGTCCTATTGCCTGGTACAGGATTTGTATTCCCCATCCACCCTGTAGTTCCTAATTCTTACACTCTTCTGTCTCATAGTTCATTTTTCTGTACTTGATCTAAAAGACACTTTCTTTACTATTCTGCTGGACCCCGCCTGCCAGTTTCTGTTTGCCTTCACTCGGAAGGACCCAGACGCTGGATCCACCTCCCAGTATGCCTGGTCTGTTTTACCCCAGGGATCTAGATTCACCACATTTGTTCAGCCAGGTGCTAACCACCGACTTTCTGCACTGTCCCTTCTTGCTGTCCACTTTGCTACAGTATGTACATGGCCTCCTGTTATGCAGCCCCTCTGAAACCAGTTCACTGACGCATACAGCCCAACTCTTAAACTTCCTAGCCTCTCAAGGCTATAGGGTCTCGCAAGCTAAAGCCCACCTCTCATCCACAGCTGTCACTTCCTTGGGCCTGCAGCTCATTCCTACTCCCTGGGCACTTACAACAGACCGTTGCCAGGCAGTGAGGGAGCTCCAGCTCCAGAAGCTACAGAGCAAATACTTCCCTTTATAGGGTTTGTAGGATTCTTCAGGCACTGGATCCCTAACTTCTTCTTAGCTATATCCCTTTAGGAAGCTGCTGAGGCCACTCCTGTTGGCCCCCTTGATTCTCCCAGTTAAGCAAGACAGCCTTTAATAGACCCCAACATCCTCTTCTCTCCTCTCCACCCCTGCATTTATCAAATCCCACCAAACATTTTTTTACTTTACATGGACAAAAAGCAAGGCCTAGTAGTTAGTGTCCTAAATCAGCCCCTAGGACGCGCTCTATGCCCAGTGGCTTATCTGTCCAAGCAACTAGACATGATAGTAAAGGCTAATCACCATGCCTCCAGGCTCTGGTAGCAGCTGCCACCCTTATAAAGAAGCCATAATTTAATGCTGGGAGAGCCTATCCAGATATTATACACCCACAGACTGCAGGACCTCCTTTCAAGGAGAGGGTTAGGTCCTGTCTCTGCTGTTTCCAAGTCACGTGCAAGAAATCCACCTCATGTTTATCGAAAACTCCAACATAAACCTGGGCCAGGCTCCCTCTTTAAACCTGGCAACTCTCTTGCCTCATCTCTTGAGATTTGCTGGACCCCAAAAGTCACTACTGTCCCCAAGCATTTGAGGAGCTGACACTGTCCCAACCTGAACTCTTTCATCAACCGTATCCCAATCCAGATCTAGCTTTGTTTGTTGATGGCAATTTTGTTGTAGATGCCCAGGGCCAACGGCAAGCTTCTTATGCTGCTGTGTCACTTGATCGGGTCTGGGAAGCGCACGCCTCTCAGTCAGGAGCACTACTCAGAAGGTGGAATTTATTGTTGTCACCTAAGCTCTCCCTTTGGATAAAGGGAAAATGGATCATATATTCTGATTCTAAGCATGTGTTCCTTATAGCTCACTGTCACACCATTATCTGGAAGGAGCAGGGTTTTCTTACAACCAAAGGGTCTCCCATTTTAAATGGTAAATTACTAGCCAAGCTCTTACAGACTCTTCAGCTACTGACAAAAGTAGTTATCATCCACTACAGCAAACATTAACTTGATCACTCTCTTGTCACAGAGGACCACGATAAGGCAGACACTATCGCCAGGAACCTCAGTGTCAACCCGCTAACCCAGCTCCAATTGTCCCTTTTACCGCCCCTGAAATGCAACCCATTAACACACCCCAGGAAGAAGACACCTGGATCCAGAAGGAGGGAAGAAAACTCCTAAAGGGTGGATAATTCTTCATTGCCAAATAGCAAGCCGAGAGCCTCCTACACCAGATACATTCCTCTTTACACATGGGTCCCGCGCCTTGTCCCAGTTCCCAATATTTCACCACCCTAAACTAACCCAGCTCATACAGAATGTTAGTTCCTCCTGTTCCATATGTAAATCCATGAATGCCAAATACCCTTAAACTAAGTAACCAGACGTCCCGCTTTTTAACAATTTAACAGCGTCCCGGGGTGTTTTAAAATTAAAATAAATATATTATAATACTATTTTTGCATTCTAGAACATTTTTGTTGCTCCATATAGACCAAATTTTTAAAGAAGAACCCCTTCCCCACCCCCCGGTCAGTGGTGTCCCACTTAAAATCTGGTCACTTTACCTGAAACCCAAAGTCTCCGCATACCAGCTATGTGGTCACCTGCCTGGTCAAGACTAGCAAGTTGACTTCACTCATATGCCTAAACACAAAAGTTTTAGATTCCTCCTCACACTAATAGAAAACTTCACAGTTTGAGGCAAAACTTTCCCCACCAACCAAGAAACAACAGACACAGTCACAGGCATTCTACTAACCCAATTCATTCCCAGGTGTAGCCTCCCCAACTCCATGTAATTAGATAGTGGTCCCTGCTTCATGTTCCAAATCACACAACAAGTCTCATTCTCCAAGAATATTAAATGGTATATATATATATATATATACATATATATATACATACACACACACACACCCCTTACAGACCTCAATATTCTGGAAAGATTGAAAAGATGAATGAGATTATAAAAAAAACATCTGCCTAAAGTCTGTCTCTGGAACTTTGCCACTCGTAGGTAGACTTACTTCCCCTGTCTTAACCCGAATCTGAGGCACCCCTTACTCTCTTTCCTTTTTAAGCCCTTTTGAATTTCTATATGCCAGGTCCTTTCTGATCAACCACAATCTACCAATCCAGACACCACCCCTAGCAAGCTATTTTTAAATTTTCTTTCTCTTTTAAGGCGACTGCTCCAGAAGCACGCAGACCGGTGTCTGTCCAGCCCTGATCCTACATGACCTGACTTGTGCTTGATCAGCCCTGTCTTGTTAAAAGAACTTCAACCTCAGCCTTTGCAGCCTATGTGGATGGGACCATACACTGTCGTCCTCACTACCCCTAACACTGTCAAAGTCCTTAGCAGTCCTTAGCATTACCTCACTAGAGTAAGCTAGCCCCCGACACAAATCAACCCAAGTTGTGGTACTACTACACTATGCTTTAATAAGGTGAATTTGCCTTCCTTTCCTAATGCCACACATCTGTGCTGTGTGGTATAAACATGAAGAATTACCCTTCCCATGCCCATCTCCAATGCTACCAAACCCAGGGTCTTATGTGTGGCAATTTGTTGTTTGAGAAACCTCTCAAGGCAAAACTCGTTGTCAGCAAATCTTACTGTAGCCAGGGTGGATGTCAAGGAACAGTCTGCATCTCTTTTAACTGCACTGATCTCTTCTCCATAGTAGTGAGTATAGTCGAGTATAACTTTGCAAGTAAAGCAGACTCTCGAATGCTCTGCTTTTTTATGACCAGATCAAAGAATCCTGTAAACAGTGGCCAGACCAGTCCAAGGGGTGTCCTTACTGGTCATGCAGATATCATGTAGACTTCCTCAGTTCAAACACCATCATCACTAATAAGCAAGGAAAATATAAATTCTATATCTAAGATCCCTGGGGCCCAAGATGGGAAAAAGATGTTGAGGAAAATCTGTATTACTATTGCCAGGGCAAAAATCCCACAGCCACACTCAAAGTCCACAGACTTTATCCCCACCCAAGAAGATAGTTGAAGTTTCTGAAGAAATAGTAAACTTTGAAATTAACCTATTAACACCAATAACAAAAAAGGACAACAACCCTCACCCTTTCAAATGGGTGAAACTGATACAGGAAGCAGACCTCTTATTAAATATTTCTGGGATAGAAAACTCATCCTGTTCAATGTCCATTGTTGGCAGCTGATCCTATAAACTCCCTGTGGCAGTCAAGTACTCGTGTGTCAACTTCATGATTGGGAGTCTAGGGGTGGAGTCTAGTCTGTCAATCTGGAGATAGCCCATGAGGCCTCTGTGTGGGCATGGCTTTATCCTGAGAATTCTGGGAAGTCTCACAGCATTTCCCAATTGGAGAAGAGAGACTTGATTCCGTCTCTGAGAGATGAACTACTGACAAGACAAGATGACAATATGATGATCAGTCCTGATTCCTGGAGAATGGAAGAGCCAGAGGAGAAGCTACATGGGCTTGCCTTGATGGAACCAGACCTCTGGGGCCGAAGAAGCCACAGAGAGACCCCTGCCGGCACTGAGATGCTCCTACCACCAATGGATATTGCTGATAAACCCTGAACCCTGGAAACGAGGAGCCATGGGGAGATCCCTGCCAGTGCCAGGACGCCTCTACTGCATGTGCTTCGTGAGTTGGAAGGAGACTTTATAGACTGGTATCAGACATATGGGCTAATATAGAACTTATGACTTTGGACTAGACTGGGTTGAGGTGCTTTCTCAATGTTCCATTCCTCTTGTATATAAGCCTTTCCCATATATCCATATGTGTGCCTATGAATTTGTTTCTCTAGTCTACCTAGACTAACACACTCCCCCTCTTCTGGTAATATTAGCAACACTTGTCCCACTCCAATTCCTAGTATACAATTATTTGTCCCAGAAGGTCATGTCAATGTCAGCTACCCCCTGTGCCATTTACCATCCAGAACACAGACCCAGAGCCTACTCACCCAAAAAGTTATAGGATCACTTGAAGCCCCCTTAGGAGCTTACTTCTGGTGCAGTGGAACCTCACAAAGTGCCTCAATGGCTCCCGCCAGTCCCCTTGTCTCCCAGTCACTGCAATCCCACAACTTATGACGTATCAACAGACTGAATTCCAGTGGCTGTGGGATTTGCATACTAGTTTTAACCTTCAAATCAAATGAGGAATATTCTTACCAGTATTAGTAGGGCTCAGTTTTGCTTCCTTTTTAGCTGCAGTTAGCATGTCAGTTGAAGCAATAGGACAAACTATTATTCAAGATTAAACCTTTAATGACAAGATATAATTTGCTACGGATTCCACTTCTAACTCTCGTCTCCCTCCAAAGACAGGTAACATTCTTAATGCAAATCACTCTACAAAATCTCTGAGTTCTTGATTTAGTAATAGCAGATAAGGGAGGAACATGCATATTCTTAGATGAAGCATTATTACTATATTAATGAATTAGGTACAGTCGAACAGAACATTACTCTACAACGTGGCTGATGAAATTAAGAGACCAGTGAGGCACCACCAGACCATCTTCGTGGTTTCAAAATCCTCTCATGGCCTGGATTATGCTTCTCGTCGGTCCTCTAATAATGATCTGTAGACTATTACTTTTAGCTCCTTGTGTGTTGAAGTTTTTGCAGACATCTGTACTCTGAGATGAAAGACCTTTCCAATCTGACCTTCAACCAGCTTTTGCTTCACCCCTATAGTCTGCTGCCTAGCAACTTGGGCCCTGAACTTCTCAGCTCTTAATCCCCTGTCTCATCTCTCTACCTCAGCAAGAAGCAGTTAAAGATAGAGCATGCTGTCCATTATCACTCTAAAGAGTTTGGAATATTTGGGCCAGGTCCAGATCAAGGAAGCCCCACCCCCACCCCCTCTCCAGCTTCTCGGGAAGATGGACAACCTGCTGGACTTCAAAGCCCCTACCTCCAGAATTCCAAGGAGCTTATCTATTCAGGCTACTCAGTCCCTTTTCCAGCCTCTCAGAGAGATGGATGACCTGCTGAACTTCAAAGTCCCTTCCACTAGGAAGATGGATGACTCACTGGGCTTCAAGGCCTCTTCCCCCACCATTCCAGAGAAGGAGTTTGCAAGAACAAAATGATTTCTCATGAATTCAGATCCTGCAGCTGCAGCACAACCCTCCCACCCCCTACTTCTTATCAAAACATACTTCTTCAACTTGAGCCCTATACACAACCCATTTCCTTACTGGCAAGCTGCTACTTCCTTAACCTAACTTGCTAGGTTTCGGAATTCATCTGGGAGTTCTTTTCCCTTAATAAAGCCATCCTTTACTTGACGTTTTTGTCTCAACTTTGTCTCTGTCCTGCAGACTCCGTCTCAACCTCTCACTCTGGCCCCTGTTAGTCAACCTACGTTTGCCTTCGAATGGACTGACCCTGACTCTGAAGTAGTAGGGCAACATACCTGGATTTACTTTTAGGCTACCACAAGGATTACAAAATCCACCCACTCTGTTCCATGAAGCCTTCAGCCAAGCCCTGGCTGCTTTTTGGCCCCAGTAGCACTGGAGCTCCTTTCTGCCACAGAGGCCCTCTTAGATGTCCTCCAAACAGTGGGCTGCAGAATATCAGCTAAAAATGCCCAGCTGTGCTAAAATTTCCTACCTTGGATACCTCTTTTAGGAAGGGTAGCAAACTCTTTCCTCAAGCTGTATTTCAGGGTTGCAAATTCCCACACTCGAAACAAAAGGTCGAATCTGAGAAATTCTCAGTGCTGTGGTACATTGTTGACTGTGAATCCTGAGGTTTGTGGAAATTGCAAGGCCCTTGTACACACAAGAGGCAATGGACCCTTCAATTGGACAGCTGTGGAGGAAGAGGTCTTTGAAAAACGAAATCAAGTCCTTTTCTCTGTCCCAGCTTTACCCCTGCCAGGCATTACTAAACTCTTTAACCTTTTAATTCACAAAGGAAAGAGAGGGACAAACGCAGTCTTCACCCAGCCACTAGGACCTTGGGATAGGCCAGTTGCCAACTTGATCAGAATGGCTAGAACCTGTATCCACAGGGTGACCAGCTTGCCTGCAGGCAATTGCACCACTAGCTTGCTGATAAAAGAAGCTGATGAGTTAATACTGGGTCAAGAATGAACTCTTGTTGCCCTGCATGCGTCAGAGATACTTCTATGCAGAGCTCCAGACCAGTGGATTTCAAATGCCCTCCCAGTGCTAGGCTCTCTTACTGCATCAACCTCACTTCAAATTTTGCAAGGCTGCTGTCTTAAACCCTGCCAGCCTCCTTCCAGTTGGCAGACCCAAAGGAAGCCCTGCATGATTGTCAGCAACTGATAGACTCCATTCAGGTGGCTTTAACAGACTCACAGACATTCCATGAACGAAGCCAGGTGTGGCCTGGAGGAATATTAAAATTGGCATGAGATCCCTATCCTACTGAAAGCTGGATGGTGACCAAAACTCTTGGGTCCTGGTCCATTGCAAAGGACACTGTGGCAATCATGTACTTCGATGCCATTTTGATTAAGAGTGTAGGGGTAGAGTTTAGCCTGTCGATCTGGAGCTAGCCAATGGGACCTCTGTGTGGGCATGACTTTCCCTGAGGATTCTGGGAAATCACACAACATTTCCCTCTTGGAGATGAAAGTCCATCAACTCAGTCCCTGAGAGATACTCTACTGATGAGATAAGATGGCAGCATGCTGATGATAGTCACTGAGTCCTGGGAATTGGAAGAACTGGAGAAAAAGCCACATTGGTTTACCCTGATAGAACCAGACCTCTGAAGCCAGAAAAACCACAGAGAGACCCCTGACAAAGCTGAGATGCTTCTACCATCACTGGATACTGCTGATGGACCCTGAGGCCTGGAAACAAGCCATGGAGAGACCCCTGCCAGCGCTGATATGCTTCTACTGTGTATGCACTTTTGTATGTGCTCCACGTACACAAGACTCTGTACCCACTGTCCTGTGATTGTCCTGGCATTATTGTATGTGCTTCTTGAGTCTGAAGAAGACTGTATAGACTGGTATCAAACCTATGGGATAATATCGAAATTATAACCTTGGACTGGACTGGGTTGCAATGCTTTCTCAACGTCCCATTCCTCTTGTATATAAACCTGTCCCTTATACACATGTGCATGTTTATGAATTTGTTTCTCTAGTCTACCTGGACAAACACAGACACCAAACAGGTGATTATGAAGATGCAAACAGAAACTGAGCTGTAGATACAGCGGCCCTTAAACCAATGTGATCTCTCCTAACTCTAGTGCAATGGTTCTCAACCTTCCTCATGCCTTGACCCTTTAATACAGTTCCTTATGTTGTGGTGACCTCCCAACCATAAAATTATTTTTGTTGCTACTTTATAACTGTAATTTCGCTACTGTTATGAATTAGGCAACCCCTATGAAAGTGTCATTTGACCCCAGGTGGAGAACCCTGACTCTAGTAGATCTGCCAGTCCCCACCCTCCCAAACACACCGTCTTAAGCGCCTGAATAGACCATATTTGCAAACTAATCAATGACGAAA
Source organism: Nesogale talazaci (assembly GCA_004026705.1). Lineage (NCBI taxonomy): Eukaryota > Metazoa > Chordata > Mammalia > Afrosoricida > Tenrecidae > Nesogale > Nesogale talazaci. The sequence continues at coordinate 13,092 of PVJH01031014.1, forward strand.
GAAAAATCAATTGTCAAATTTAAAAACAAGCTAACCAAAACACACACACACACACACACACACACACACACACACAAAACCAACCGGCTGGTGGGTGTTCACTGATGGAGATGTAGCTTGGTCCTAGAGATTCTGGGTCACTCCGTATTATGTTACATCAATCTACAAAATTAGGTCTAAGTTAACTGAGCTGGTCTGAGGTAGGTATGTCATTCTACATTTAAATAAAGTTGCTTCTGAAATAGCCTCTAGGTGCCCCACCTGTGCTCCAATAAACGTAAAACCCATGCAAGTGGACCCCCACCCAACATAGGGTAGCTGGGCCCAAGGGTGCACTGCTGGGGAGTACTAGGAATTAGACTTAATTGAAACAAAACCCCCAATATCTGGATATAAAAACTTGTTAGATTTTACAGATTCTTTTTCTGAATGGGTTGAAGCTTCCCCCACCCTTTCTGAAACTATTATAGTAACTAAAAGGCTTTTACACAAGCTTGTGAACTGTTTGACCTGACTGCGTCTGGCTGTTTTTCCCACAACTTGTATTCAAAGTGCTCAGGATTTCCTGCAAATTACACTGTGCTTACAGGCTGCAGAGCTCCAGACAGGCTGATAGGATGAACAGGACCCTAAAAGAGCTTCTCACTAAATTTGCCTTAGAAACCGGTGAGAACTGGGCCAATCTCCCATCGTTCTGCTGCACATCCAATGTTCACCTTGCAAAGAGGGATTTTCCCTTTATGAGAACTATGCTCAGTAGGCCACTCTTATTGTTCACCAAATGACAAGATAATTTACCAAGCTGATATTCATCACCATAATTTACTTAAGTCATTATAGGTCCTGAAAGTGACCCAACAGCAGCTGTACAAATCTCTCCCGGACACTGGACTCCAGTTTTCAGGAGATGTCACTTGTCCCCTGTCTCATGTTTCAACCTGGAAATACAGTGTCAGTGAAAAGTTTCTCTGCTCCAGGACTCACTCCTCGGTGGAAAGTGTGGTTTACCACTGTGGCAGTCATGTGCTTATGTTAATTTTATCATTGAAATGTAGGGGTGGAGTCTGGCCTGTTAATCAGGAGAAAGCCATTGAATAGCCGATGAGGCCTCTATGTGGGCATGGCTTTTACCTGAGACTCCTGGGAAATCTCGCAGTATTTCCCTGGTGAAGATGAGACGCTATCATCCCCAGTTGTTGCGAGTCAGTTTCAGAGATGATTAACCACAGGCAACACAAGATGCAGCCTCCGAGAAGCTGGAGGAGCCAGCGGAGAGACCACTCGGCTTTGCCCTGATGAAGACAGACCTCTGAAGCTGGAGTGGCATGCTGTTGATGTACCCTGAAAGCGAGGAGCCATGGGGAGACCCCTGCCAGTGCCAGAATTCTGCACCCACTGACCTGTGACTTCCTGAGTCGGAAGCAGACTTTATAGACTGACTTCGGGCATATGGGTTAGTATTGGACTTATGACTTTGCGCTGGACTGGATTGGGATGCCTTCTTGTGTCACATTTCTTTTGTATATAAACCCTTTCCTTATACCTATATGCGTGTCTATGAAATTTGTTCTAATCTATCCGGACTAACACAACCGCTGTCATCCTCACCACTCCGACGGTAGTCCAGGTTAATGCATTTTCTGCCTGGCACACGCCACTCTCACAAAGCTGCCCCACCAGATGCCCAAAGATGCTCTAAAACTAAGACTGTCAACACTGCCTTTGCTCCTAATTTTTGCTTAACATAAGTGTAAAAAACGAAACTAAGTCCCCAACTGCACCCTACCCACTCTCAGTGGGTCCTCATTGAAGATGAATAGAATTCCTTGTGATCAATCGAGTCAACAACCTCCCTGATCAAAGCACAATGCTTAATGTAATTAAAGAATACAACCAGGACACCCCCACTCCCGGTAACACAAAACACAATCAATGGTTTGTTTCCCCCATAAGGCCAGTGGGGAATATTCCAAACTATCCTAATATCCTGGTCTTCACACCCCTCCCCCCGCCCCCACCGCCCCAGGCCTGGAAGTGTAGGTGATGCCATCTTGCCTTAAGGCAGCAGTGGTTTTCTTTCTTTCTTTTCCTCGCATCACTGGCCTGAAAGGCATCGGTTTTCAACCTGTGGGTTGTGAACCCTTTGGGGGTCTAACAACCCATTCATGGGTCACTCAACTCATAACAGTAGCAAAATTACAGTTAGGAAGTAGCAACAACAACAGTTTTATGGTTTGATGATTACTACAACATGAGGAACTATATTAAAGGCTATGGCATTTGGTTGAGTGAGAACCACTGCCTTAAGGCCACACCCCCTACAACCTACTGCCCTGTTGGTAACTTGCTGTGTCAAGTGATCCTGGTAGTAGCCTACCTTTGTAGCCTTAAGATAACTACATTGCTCCAAGATGTTATTCTAATTCTTTGGGGGGGGGACATCACTGCCCTCTAGTGGTGGTAGTAGGAGGCCCAGCCTTGCTGCTGGATTTGAACCTCCAAGCCAGTGGGCCGCAGTACCGTGCATGATGTTATTCTAATTCTAATTCCCAGCTATTTTATATTGTCCCATACCCTGTTCTAGCGTATTGTTGTAGACGGACTCCTCTCTTAACTTCTGTAATCGGCTACACTACTCCATGGAAAAACAGGATGCCGTGTACTTTTCAGCTTGAAAAACAGTAGAGCGTTTTTCCTTTAATATACCCTGCCTGACTGCTACTCAGGACTTAGGGATTTTATAAACCGCTAGTCTTCTAGAGCCACAGGCTCTAAAATGACTTCTAACCTGAATTCACAGAGTGGCATATGACAATTATAAAAAAGTTTTTAGAATATGGAAAAGTACTTTAGGGAGCAGCAGGGCAGGAAAGTTGCACTGAGGATTTTATTTCTCCTCCTTGTGGCAATGTACCTGGCCGTTCTCAGAGGGGAACAAGGGCTAGAACGTGAGACTTTCATTGAGAGACCTTGCTGCATCTTCCCTACAGGCCTGATTTTGCCACATGGGCCTTCTTTTTATCTCTACTAAAGTGACTGGATTTTAATTAAAAATGTGGTCTATATGGAGCAACAAAAATGTTCAGAGAATGCAAGAATAGTATTGTAATACATTTATTTTAATTTCAAAATGCCACGGGACGTTGTTAAATTGTTAAAAAGCAGGACGTCTGGTCACCTAAATTCAACATTTAAAAGGAACACAATCTGAATCCCTGAAGGATACCCAACCTGTTGTTTTGACTTGGGGTCAATCTAAGAGTATGGAATTCTTGAGAAAAGGATTAGAAGAACATACTACCCTCAGAGCAGAAGGTATGTTGAGACACAACGACTTTACGTTTTGATATTTTTAAGAAAGGTTTTTGTGATTTTTGTAGCACTTTTTTTGTTTTACTTACCCTCATCTACTTAGGTCCAGCTGGGGAGAAACTCTCACTTCTGTTGCTCACACTTTAAATTGATAAGGCTTGACCACAAGTGGACCCGTTCCTGCTGGTCCAGCCCTTCTAGACGACTTTCACACCACCTCATTTCTGCAAAAAAGCCACTCACTCTTATTAGTTGGACCTTAAGAATCTCACTGAATAAATGAGCATGTAAAAGAAAGTGCGCCTGCATCTGCACACTTGTCTCTGCCCCTTCGATGAGACTTCAAACCTGGGAAAATGTAACTAAAAGACACTTGTCTCCTCCACCTTCTTAATTTTAGCAAAGAAACATCTGTGTTCCTGCTCAGGCCAGTCTCACCACTTGAAGGTCATGATCTATGCACACCTGGGTGGTATAGTGGCTAAGTGCTCGACTGCTAGCCAAAAGGTTATGTCTCAAACCCACCTGCTACTCTGCAGGAGAAAGGAAACTGCTTTCGGCTCCCATAACATGTAGAGCACAACACCCCCTCGGGGCTCCATTCTACTCAGTCTCGGAAGGTCATCATGAGACCTAATCAGCTGGATGACAATGGTGTGATTGGAAACCAACTCAAACGAACACATCATCCACATGCAAGCATGCTGTGAGTTCTCATGTTCAGATTAACACCTTCCCAAGATTCTGCTTCCCTCCTTGAAAGAGGAGTTGGTACTCCAGGTCTCCAAGGGCTACCTCCGGTCTCTTAACCAACAACGTTGACATGTGGCAGCTCCATGGGCTACAGAGTAGAGTTGCTCACTACGGTTGTCTTTGTGCAATGGCCAGGCCTTCTGTGATACCAGGAATTGCTAAGTTAGTAGTTGAACCTGTGGCAGTTGCATAATCTCTTGTCGGTTTGGGAAAACTACGAGTGAAGGGTGTGGAGTTTAGCCTGTCATTCAGGTTGCAGCTTGATGACCTGATGTGGAGGCACAAAGCTCACTGGAGACAGGACACACTCACATGCAGCGAGACGTGCCTGTGGACAAGACACATAGAGGTATGCTGATGGAGCCAGAGCCCTGCAGCTTGAGGAGTCCCGAGACCTACGTCAATGCTGAGATGCTGACACTGCCACTGGATCCACAAGACTTTCTGCCCATTAGTCTGTGATCTTCCTGCATTTGGCGTCATTGCCTGTGTTTCATGCATCGGAAGAGGAAAATACAGACTGGTATTGGACATATGGGCGAATATTGGACTTATGGACTTTATGTGGGCTGGGATGTTTTCTCAATTGTTAATTGCTCTTGAATATAAAACTCTAGCTTACACATATGAATGTCTGTGAATTTGTTTCTCTAGTCAACACGGGCTAAGCCACATGTGGCACCAGGGCACCTTAATAAAAAAACAAAACCCAAACCCATTGCCCCTGAGTCTACTCCGACTCACCGTGAAGAACCGCCTCACAGGTGTCAAAGGGAATCTGCATGGAAGTCGATGAGGTCTTTCTCCCATGGAGCAGATGGTGGGATTGGGCCACCTATCTCTTGGTGAGCAGCCACGTTGCTTTTCACTGGGACACTGGGGCTCTCATGAAGCACAACCCACTGCCATCAAGACAATGCAAACTCACGCATCTCTACAGGACAGATGTGGCCACATGTGAGATCCAGGCTCACATCTGAGTTGTGAGGGAAGGGAAGGAATTGAGACAAACGTTTTAGGATGTTTACCTCCGACATGGTATTAGGAACCAGGCCTGAGCAGACAGACTGTATTCTCCCATCACCTTACATACTCAAGACAGGGAAACCCGTCCAAATCACAGGAAGCCGTATATGTAACAAAGGGGGCTGTGCCCTGACCCTCGAGGTCCCCGAGTTCATTAGAGGAGTAACAACCCCAGTGCTGGGAGCAAGTCTGGGGGAGTAGGTGTCCCCTGAGCAGGAAGAACAATAGCAGCATGTCTGCTCCTATGGTTGACGCTGCCAGCAAGGTAGCAATCAGCTGTGTGCTTGTAAAAGGTAATTTTAAGGTAGACCTATTAAGGAAGGATGTTGTGGGAATGAATCTTGGTTATGAGAATGAGTTTGGGACTCATCTCTTAACTCCCAAGTGTGAAGGTCTTCCTCCACCCAGAAGCCTGGCCTCCCAGCCTTCTTAAAATAAAAGAACAGGGCTGAGCCCCGGTGGTGTAATGGTTGTGCGCGGGACTGCGGCCCACTGGGACGGAGGTTCAATTCCAGCAGTGGGGCTGGGCCTCCTACTCCCACCACCAGAGAGCAGTGATGCCCCCCCAAAACAAAACAAAACAAAATAAAAGAACAAAGAATTTGTTCTCATATACCCTCAGTTTCTCACACCCATAGGGTGCAAACACTGCCGTATCTTTCACCCATGGCATGGCTTGTGGTTGGACATGCTGTTCTTCCCATTGAGTGCTGTAACGACTGTGCCAGCAGACTCCTGAAACCCACTGAAATCAGACCTTTACCCCATGAGTCTGACCAAGCTGCTCTTTAAATAGATGGTCAGTGAATCCTGCCTAAAACCAAGCTAAATCCTGGCTAAAACCAGGTTAGTTCCTCAACCTGCCCTAACAAAACCAATCAGCAGGACAAAATAGTTAGCACTCTCTCCTGAAATCCCTTTTCCACTTGGATTCTAGGGCAGCAGCCAACCTCCCTTCATCCTTCCGTGACCTTCTTTGCTCACTCCACCCACCCATGCTGGACACCTGGCACTTCCTGGAGCAAGCTAGGCATGGGGTTCTCTTATTACCCTTTTCCTTATGTTCCCTCTACCTAGAAGACTTTTTACCTGGACATATGCTGCTCTTTTCCCTCCTTCCCTTTCCTTGCCAGCCCCAACTTTATTACTTAATTTCCCTTCTTATCATTTATCATCATCTAACCTGGTTTTACTGGTTTATATGTCCATTCCCTTAATTTACTTATACTCTCAGAAGAGAAATTTTTTTCTTTTCATTTGCAGTTTTCCCTCCAGCCCCTAGAATATTACAGCTGTCACATAATGGATGACTCATATTTATTAAGGAAGCAATGAAGCATTGACTTTCAAGGCACATTAATTGTTCTCGAGTCACCCAGAACAAGAGAGGAAGAAGGAGGTTCAAGAACAGGAAGAGGTCATTGAAATGTGTGACTAGCTGCCTCCATGAACAGTTCCCTCCTTTGCCATGAGATCTGCAGACTTGCAGATAGTGCCTGACTTGCATGAGGAGGCAATTTGTATAAAATTCAATAAAATTATCTTGATCAAAAGGGGGAAATGCAGAACAGCATTTCAAATTTTCATTGACTAGATTTTCTGGGACCATGGTGTGGCAATTATATAATCTCAACTTAAGGAAGGCGGAGAGTTTAGTCTGTCAACCAGGTTGCAGCTTCATGACTTCATTTGGAGGCACAGCAGATAAATAGCTACCTGGAAGCCAGACACACACACTCTTTGCTTCCTCTCCCTCCTCTTCCTGTGAGACATCCTGTGGACAAGCCCCATGGAGCTACCTGGTGAAGTCAGAGTCCTGGAGCTGGAGGAGTCATGTGGAGACCCTCGCCAGTGCCGAGATGTTTTACTGCCACTGGATCCACAAGACTTTCCACCCACTGGCTTGCCATCTTCCTGCCTTTGGCATCACTGCATGTGAGTCTGAAGAGGAGTTTATAGACTGCTATCAGACATATGGGCTAATACGTAGACATATGCAGTTGATCTGGACTGGCCTCTGATGTTTTCTTAATATATAGTTGCTCTTTGGTTTCCATAGTGTAGTGGTTATTATGTTCACCTGAAAATTACTCTTTGCTATAAAGTTCTCTCTTATACACATATGAGTGTCTATGAATATATTTCTCTGATAAACCCAGACTAACACACATGGGAACTGGATAACCCTAAAACTACTGCTCTAAGATAATCTTTAAATGTTAAACCACTAACAATACTTGAAGTCTTCTTAGAACCAAAGAACAGTTCAGCTTAACTAGTAAAGAATGTCTGCTTGAGCCCTGTGCTCTTTTAAGGGTCACCAAACATCACTGTGAGAAAGCCCTGGTGGTGCAGTTGTGATATGTTGGGCTGCGATCCAGTTTGAAACCACCGGCTGCTCTGAGGGAGAAAAATTAGGCTTTTTACTCCTCTAAACATCTGTCAGCAACCGGACATCCCCTTACAGAAGGATCATGGGGAGGAGATGGGCCAGTCAGGGTGCTGTGTAGCAATGATGAAACATACAACTTTCCTCTAGTTCTTAAATGCTTCTCTCCTCCCCCTGCCCCCCATCATGATCTCAATTCTACCTTACAAATTTGGCTAGATAAGAGAATGTACACTCTTACAGATAGGAACTGGAAATATAGGGAATCTAGAACAGATGACCCCTTCAAGACCAGTGGTGAGAGGTGGCGATCCTGGGAGGGTGGAGGGAAGGTGGGGCAGAAAGGGGGAATTGATTATAAGGCTCTACATAGAACCTCCTCTCTGGGGGACAGATAATAGAAAAGTGCATGAAGGGAGATGTTGGACAGCATACAATATGACAAAATAATGATAATTTATATTATCAAGAGTTCGTGAGGGAGTGGGGGAGGGGATGGAGTGGGAAAAGGAGGAGCTGATACCGAGGGCTCAAGTAGAATACAGATGTTTTGAGAATGGTGAGGACAACAAATGTACAAATGTGCTTGATATAATGGATGGATGTATGGATTGTGATAAGTGTTGTATGAGCCCCAATACAATGATTAAAAAATAAACAAAACCAAACAAACAGTCTTGCGAAGTCATGGGACAATTCTATACTCTCTAACCCCACTATCGGTCAGCATTGATGCGATGGCAGTGAGTTTTGTTATTGTTTGATTTATATGGCATTAAACTGACAACAGTGTTTCTCAAGGTTAGATAGAATATTTAGGGATCAGTGAGTTAGGAAAGGAGGGGCAATGCAGAAGAGGAGAAAGAATGGTTGTACCCAAGGAATTCAACCCATGTCACTGATTTGTGTATGGAGAAATAATATCACCTCAACAGCAGCAGACAGTTTATAATCTTATAAAGTATATAAAAACATAAACTATAAAGTATAACAAGGTATAAAATAAACTATAAAACAATCGAGCAGCCCTTTAATATTTCAAATACTTTAGGAAACACACATTTGCCTAACCAGATATTTTTATGTGTATTATATCATGTAAGCCTAAGACAAATTCTTCAGGGAAGGTACTATCTCCATTTTCCAGAATATATTTAATAAGTCATTTATGGGAAGTTATATGAATTCTGAAAATACACTAGGCAGTTGATGATAGGGTTGACTTTGGGCATAGACATGCTGACAGACAGAAAGCACCACATTCCACATATGATCTACATTCCTGTTGCCACATTCAACTGCCCCGTAGGTAGGGGAGGAACTTCATTCTTGTTAATATCTCTGTAGGTGTCCTGGGGTTGGTTCTGACACACACACACACACACACACACACACACACACACATTTATGAAAAGATCTCAGACAAAAATGAAACTCAGAGTCAGGGTACTAAGCCGAGCTCCTATGTTTGCATGTCCTAAACAGAATCAGCAAAGCAGCCCCGATTTCTAGACTAAGATTAGGAGCACTTGATATTCTTTCCCTGTCCTCCTTCTCTTATCCAAATTGTGCTCATTTATTAAGAGTCAGCACGAACCCCCCTACTCTCTGAAGCCTAAAGCTATTTCTTTCTCCTCTGAACCAAGAGACTAATTTTGGCACCCTGTCTCACACTGATTGGATCTATAGCAGTTTGCATGGGTGGTATTTCTCCAATGTAAACCAGTGAGCAGGCGCCATGATCTCCATTTCTGAATCTCCAAAGCACTGAGCACAAGAGCTCAACTTGTGCTAAGGTAGCTAACCCTTGACTCAGGTTTTAACTTTTCCTTTCCATTCACTCCATAAATACCTAGTGTCTGTCCACTCTGAGCCAGGTCCTGCCCTGAGTCACAGAGCAGTAGACATGGTGGACCAAGGGGCTTTCTAAATGGAAACCTATTATAGTCACTGGGGAAAACTCCCCAAACCAAACTCACTGCCCTTGCGTCAATTCCACCTCACAGAGACCCTATAAGACAGGGTAGAACTGCCTCTGATTTCTGAGACTGTAGCTCTTTAAAGGAGTAGAAAGCTTTGTCTTTCTCCTGTGGAGCGGATGGTGATTTTAAACTGCTGACCTTGGCACCACTTGGCACCACTCTTAACTCAAAACTCCTGCAACACCAGGGCTTCTGCGGCTGGAGACAGACTCTGAAATGAAAGGAAAGGAGTAGATAGAAAATTTAGGGGGCAGTGAGTTAAGGGAGGAAGAACCACCCCCAAAATGTGTTATAAATTTATGTAAGAATTAATTGCTCCAAGAAGGTATTTTATAGCTAGAAAGTCAGAACCCAGAAACTATTACAAAGTGCTGCTAAACTTAGAATTCAGAAATGTTTCCTCTCTGATTAGTACTTCCTGTTTTTGAACTTCACATGAATGAAAGCACACGGATTATATTCTCCCGGGTCAGCCTTCTTCCCCTGAACATTGTAAACACTCTTGCACATGTATTTTGATGGAAGCAGGCACTCCTTTCTTACGGGCGTTTTCCCCAAAGCGGAGTTTCTGGGTCACTGACTGTCTCTCTTTAGGTTTAATTGGTATCATCAAGGAGTTTTCCAAAGCAATGGCACCCATTTCCAGGCCCATGAGTGGTATTTATGTGCGTCGCGGCACTTTATAGGTTCACAGATATGTGACCATATTTTTCATTTTAACCATCCTGATGGAGGCAGAATGGCTTCTCGCTGTTTTTTTTTTTTTTAATCATTTTATTGGAGGTTCGTATAACTCTTACCACAATCCATACATGCATCCATTGTCTCCAGCACATTTGTACAGATGATTTTTCCATCATCTTTTCAAAGCATTTTCTTTCTACTTGGGCCCTTGGTGTCAGTTCCTCTTTTTTCCCTGCCCCTCCCTCCCTTTCTGCCTGCCCTCCTTCCTTCCCTCCCTCCCTTGTGTACCATTGATAATTTACAAATTATTATTATCATTTTCAAGTCTTGTCTTTTCTCATATCTCCCCCAACCCCTTGTCTTTTGTCCACCCCTCTGAGCAGGGGCTATAAGTAGGTCGTTGTGATTGGTTACTTCTTTCTCCTTAAATCTTCTCTTTACCTGGTATGGCTACTCTCAATTTTGGTCCGGAGGAGTTTTCTGTCCTATATTCCCTGTGTTTTCAGTGTATTTGTGCCCGATGTATGTGCTCTGGTTTAGACAGATTTGTAAGGTAGAACTGGGGTCATGTAGTGAGGGGAGAGGAAGTACGAAAGAACCGGAGGAAAGCTGTAGGTTTCATCGATGCTATACTGCACTCTTACTGGCCTGTCTTCTCACGACCTTCATTCACATTATGATTTTTTGCTCTGGGTCTTTGATCTCATTGACACCTCATGATCACACAGGCTGGTGTGCTTTGTTGTTTCTCAGCTAGATGGCCACTTGTTTATCTTCAAGCCTTTAAAACCCCAGATGCTATATCTTTAGATAGCCAGGTACCATCATATTTTACACCACATTTGCTTATGCACTTGCTTTGTCTTCAGCAATCATGTCAGGAAGGTGAGTATCTCAGAGTGCCAGATATTTAGAACAAAGCGTTCTTGTGTTAAGGGAGTACTTGAGTAGAGGCTCAATGTTCATCTGCTTCCTTAATTCTAACCCTATAAATATA
>PVJH01031015.1:0-24171 GCA_004026705.1 Nesogale talazaci
CTTTCATGTATTGAAATACAAAAACAACACAATTTCAAGAGGATGACCCCCCTAATGACTTAACACCTCTGAGATAGACCCTAATATGAATAAACAAAAAACAATGTTGCGGGTTTGCCAGAATAATACCTACCTTAATACATCATATAAGGTATTGATGTAGCGAGATCATGTTTGTCCAACAGTTAACAGTCTTCGGAACAGTTATCTTCCACTTCCTGAGATACCATGTGTTTTTCAAGTTAAGTCCTAAGCTTATAAGTGTGTGAGGTAGGGTTCACTGATGCAGCCCCTGGAGCAGCGTGTGCCTTGAAGATCCAGGACATGATCTTTAAACAACAGTAAAATTATATTAACACCTAATGATAACTAAAATGTGTACAATGGAAAATGTATAGCCCTATTTAAATCTTATATTCAATAAATGAATAAAACAAATATTCTATGCCTAACAATTATAGCTATATGAACACCTACAGCTGAATCCTATAGTCCTATCAACATCTTCCCTCACCCACATGAGGGAAGCTAGCCATTTCAGGCCTTTATCTCCCCCTTTCTCTCATTTTCTAAACTATCGATTTCTATCAGACATGTGCACTTATAAGATGTGTGGCCTTCAATGTGAAGAACTATTCCATCTGAAACCTTGTCCGAATCAGGGCAGGCCATCAAGTCAGCAGGTAATATGCACAGGTTCAGGTACTGGTCAATTCATTATGGACTTCCTTGCTTAACAGTCAGTGACTCCTTCACAAATTCTCAACAACCCCTTAGCCTCTTGGGCTAGGTCATACCATAGGCTCAGGTCCTGCCTTTAGATTTTTGGCCATCAAGCTCATTTTTGTTCCTCTTCTAGGCCCAGTGGCCCAAGTCCCCCCGTGTCAGTGGTCAGATTAAACGTGTCTCCATTACTGCGTTTCCTCCCACTCTCCACTTAAGACATCACAGGTGAAGCCAAGTTGTCACCTAGATTGCATTTCAGTCCTAGAGGGGATAGTTTCTTCTTGAGGCCAGATTCCTCCTGTCACGAGCAAACTACTTGTTCAAGATTCAGAAAGCTCAAAGCTGCCTTCATTTTTTTTTTTTTTTGTCTCAACAGGCTTTTCAAATACAAATGCCCTAGCACTCAAATGCATTGGGTTGATATTCCCAATACCCATTTTAACAGATCCAATTTAATGACTGCAGATATTAGACTTTCAAACTCTCAAGTCATGCCTCCCAGTAATCATTGTATCATACTTTATATCAATAACTGCAATCTAAATTATCCCATTCATATTCAATATGCTCGTAAGCCACTGGCATGATCAAACCAGGGTCAAGCCTTTTATTAGCCATTGTGTCTAAGCAAGACTTTTGCCTCAATTTTTCAAGAGGTATTTTTGTTCCATTTGCTGCAACTTAACATCTGTTATATTCGTTTACTACATTTCAGGTAGGAATATCCGAAGACAGCTTCTAACAATCAAGTTCCCTCCCCTAACCCAATATCCCACGTGACCATTTCTGATCCGCTGGCTACCCAAAGAGGAGAATTCTCAATTCCAGCAAACTGCTACAAGGCAAAGGTCACACAAGCCTCCATCCTCCATGGTTTCTTTTAACATCCCACAATTCAACAAATCCAGTAACATTCATTGGTCTATAAGAAAGGGCTTTATAAGGTGATGGTGCTTCGTTATCAAAAGATAATGCATCTGGGGTCTTAGAGGATTAAAGACAAGCGGCCATCTTGCTGAGAAGCAACAAAGTCCACATGGAAGAAGCACATCAGTCTGTGTGATCATGAGGTGTTCATGGAATCAGGTATCAAAGACCCAGAACCAAAAATCATATTGATATGCATGAGGGGGAATGCAGAGTGGCGAGCCAAGCCCATCCGTAGACAATTGGGCATCCCCTTACAGAAGGGTCACAAGAGATGAGTCAGGGTGTAGTACTGCACCAATGAAACATACAACTTTCCTCTAGTTCTTTAATGCTTTTCCTCCACTACCATGACCCCAATTCTACCTTACAAATCCAGCTAGATCAGAGCCTATGCAAAGGTTCTGATAAGAGCTGGAAACACGGAAGCCAGGACAGATAAACCTCTCAGGACCAATCATGAAACCAGCCATACCAGAAGGGGAAGGTTGGGGGAGCCGAAAACAATGATCTACATAAAACCCCCTCCCTAGGGATTGGACAACAGAAAAGTGGGTGAAGGGAGACATCAGTCAGTGTAAGACATGAAAAAATAATCATTTTTTTCATATAAATTATCAAGGGTTTGGGAGGGAGGGGGGAAAATGAGCTGATACCAAGAGCTAAAGTAGAAAGAAAATGTTTTGAGAATGATGGCAATAAATGTACAAATGTGTTTGACACAATGGATATATGTATGGTGATAAGAGCTATATGAGTCCCCCTAAGATGATTTATAAATAAAGGGTTGTATATATCAATAAGTCATTACATTTGAGTAATGCATCAAGAAGGCATCCACCCCAAGTCTGTAAGTCCCTCAAATTCACAGAATGATGAGCCAGGAAGATCACAGGCCAATGGATGCCGAATTGGTGGATCCAAAGTCAGTGGAAACATAGCAGGTGCTGGCAACTGAATCTCAGTGGCAGAGCCCCAGCAAGTAGGCAGACTACAAAGCAGCAGAGAGAACAGAGTTCCCGATGTTTCTATTCTAGCAAAAGGCTCATAACACCAGGGAAGTGTCATCAGGCTGCAACCTGATTGACAGGTTTGCCTGCACCCCTGACAAAATGATCTAACGCCCACCTAGTCTATGCCTGCCACCATGGCCATGAGCTCTGGGCAATGTCAGGATCAGAAGGGAAATAGAGGAGGGCTGGTTTCCACAAAATGGGTCATCCTATCCATTTCATTATTAAAATTCTGTGCAGTGAATATTCACATTAGACACAAATATCTTCACTTTCTTTGGTTTATTCTCATACCTATGAGAGTGGTCTATTCTCATACCTCCTTGTCACCAGTTTATCAATCCAAATATCATCTATCCAAAGTATTAGTCACAGTTCATGAATCGACATACAGTTGTGCAATTAGTCCTTCTTCCAAGCAAAATGAATACACAAGTGCGCTGCTCAACGTTCTGTCTATTGGGCAGTTTTCCCTTCGCTACTTCTTCAGGGAGTTCCCAGGAAGTGGCCTAAGTGCTGCTGCTGTCCACTTTCAGTGGCACCTGCCTATTTAGTAGAAACATCTTTAAAGCAAGCATAAGTTTCTTTTTATTATTCAATTGGTTGTAGGAATTTCCCACAGAGTCAGAAGTGCAGACTGGGAAAGGGATGGTAACATGACAGAATTGGAGACCATTTGCATTTTGACCACTTCCCACGTGTATTTTATTTATACCTTCAGGTTCCGTTTGAACCTAATGTACCATTTCTCTGTATTGATGGGATGTTCTGCTTTATGACCGTTGGTCGGACAACATTCAGTTCGTGGTGAGCAACTCTAACTCCATCGTAGCTTTGTGGCCCCAGGTTAGCTATCCCAGCTCGACTAGGTCCAATTATGAGCCAACCACCATTTTTCACAGTTAACAGAAAGTGTTTACTGTTTCTCACAGTAAAAGTGGCTATCTACAAATTCTAAGCATTTGTTCCTTGGTGATTGGAACAAAAACTCCAAACTGTGTTTCTTATCACCCAACCCACTGAAAGCACCACTGAATCTGCTGAATCATATGACTCAAGTGGAGCAGCATTTTGCAAAGTAGCCTGAACATGTTGCAAAGCCTTTTCTGATTCTGGGCCTTCCTCGAATGTGGAAGCTTTTCACATACTTGATGGGCTGTAAGAATACATCCAAGTGACTGACAGGAAGCTTCTAAAATCCAAAGAGGATGGCCAGGTAGTGTGCCTCCTTATTAATTATGGACAGGGCCAGGTGCAATAACATATTTTACTAGAAATGTCTCAACATACACCACACCACTGCACCTCTAGAAATTTCACTGAATCTATGATCATTGATTTTTTTATTTTTTTACACCCGCCCTCATTGATACTTCTTTACTGGGTGCAGTCAGCATAACATCATCAATGTAATAAACCAATGTGCTATGTTGTGGAAAGGAAAGGGCAACTGAGGCCCCTGAGGGCTAGATTATGGCACAGTGTTTGAAAGTTGGCACGGTGGAATGGTAAAGAGTTTTCTCCCTGTAAGCAAACTACTTCTAACGATCCTTCAAAATTGAGAAAAAGGCCTTAGCCAGCTCAATTACTGCATGCCAGATTCTAGGAGGTGTGCTGATTTGCTCGAGCAATGGACCCACTTCTAGAACAACAGCTGCAATAGAAGCTCATCCCCTAGTTAAGTTCATGGGCTGCGGGGATCCAAGGTCAAGGAAACAGACAGCTGAGTCTTTCCTCAGGCAAGATAGGCAAAGAGTGCCCAGAGGCAAGAGACAGCAAACATGGGTCAGCAATAGTCAGTAGTAGCACAGGAGCTTAGCAAAGCAGGCCCTGTGTGATCTCAAACTCAAGCAATGCATGGGGACAGGATCCACCTTCCTCAAACTTCATCAATATGCACACCAACAGTGTGACCAAGTAGGTCTCAAAGGAGCCTCAAACTCTAGGGACACAATCCATGGGTTGGGTTGGCTCACAGGGAGTGTAGCACATAGTTGAGGCAGAGAACTAGCTAAAGCAGCAGCACACTGGTCTGATCACCAGGGAGCAAGAGAGAGTTGGGATGCCCACCTTCTTCAGTTATCTCCGTAGCCCTCTTACCGAGCTGTGACCTGATCAAACTCTGCCCACATGTTCCTATTGGCCTAGTTGGCCCAATAAATCTAACTTTCACAATCACAGTCTGTGCTTAGAGAGTCAGAGTAACAGTGCCAAGATTAGGGGTACCTTCTCCAATTCTGGCCTAAGACTATGGGACAGAGTGACGGGAGGGCTGATTTCCTGGCCCAGGAGACTGAAAACCAGAGAGAGACTTGGCTGCTGGCTGAGGAAACCAATGGCCATGTCCTTGCTGTGTGCTGATCTTGACTTGTGTTAACCTATTAGCTGCCCTAATAAGCCCCCTGTGTTAGTCCAGGTAGACTAGAGGAACAAGTTCATAGACACGCATATAGATATAAGGAAAATGTTTATATACAAGAGGAACAGCACTTTGAGAAAACATCTCAGCTCAGTCCAGTTCAAAGTCATAAGTCCGATATTAATTCATATGCTCAAAATCAGTCTATAATGTCTCCTTCTAACTCACGAAGTCACAGGTCAGTGGGTGCAGAGTCCCGACGCCGACAGGGGTCTCGCCATGGCTCCTCGCTTCCAGGGCTCAGGGTCCATCAACAGCATCCCGTGGTGGCAGAAGCAACTCATCACTGGCAGAGGTCTCCATGTGGCCGCCCCAGCTTCAGAGGTCTGGCTCAATCAGGGCAAAGCCATGTGGTCTCTCCGCCGGCTCCTCGAGCTTCTCAGACGCTGCCATCTTGTCTTGTCCATGATTCATCGTCTCTGAGACTAACTCCCAACAACTGAGGAGATAGCTTCTTATTTTCACGAGGGAAATATCGTGAGATTTCCCAGACGTAACAGGAGAAAGCCATGCCCACACAGAGGCCTCATTGGCTACTTAATGGCTATCTCCAGATTAACAGGCTAGACTCCACCCCTACATCTCAATCATGAAATTAACATAAGCGCATGACCGCCCACCCCCTTAGCCATGAGTATCAACTGTAAGTTCTGTGCAACCATTGCAACAAATTACTGAATCAAGCATAGATGTAGAATAGAAAGGAGAAACACTTGGTGATGAAGAACGGAGTGTGGAGGCATGCTTGACTCTTGCCATATGTCAACAGAGAGGCCAGAGAGGAGGTCAGATATGTCCATCTTCATGCCATTTATTACCATTACGAAGCTCATACCCTGCACTGCCCACTTAGGGATCTGATCATTGCCCTAGGTGGATCTTGTTGCAACCTTGAAAGTACACTTGCAAATGTGACTGCGTTGGACCTCTTCCTATCATTTCTGCACCTGGAAAGTACCATGGACTGCTCAAAGGACAAACCTGCCTGTCTTGAAAGGACTATGACGCCAGTGCTTTTTAGAGGCAAGGATGGTGAGGCGGCTGTTAGGTGCCCTGGACTTGGCTCCAACCGATAATGACCCTGTAGACAACAGAACCAAGCACTGCCTGGTCCTGTGCTATGTTCACAATCGTCCCTGTGCCCAAGCCCACTGCTGCCGCAACTGGGCCCATCCATCTCATCCAGGCCCCTCCACTTTGCCAAACACGATGTCCTTGTGGAGGACTTTGTCTCTCCTGACAACATGCCTCTAATGGACACACTTTTCTTACTTTTTTGGAGACATCCATTTATCCTTTTAGCAGTCCACCATACTTTAATATTCATTGCCAGCATCACAATTCAAACACATCAACTGAATTATATGCACTTCCCAATTTATTGAATTAACCATGCTTGGAATTAACCATGGTTAGAATTAACCATGCTTGGACATGGGGCCACCGGAGATGTATTCAATTAAGTTAGCATGAGATCATCTGGGACAGGGATATGTCCTAATTTAATATGTCTGATGTTTTTATAAAAGAGAAGAGGTTCTGAGGCAGGAAGTTAGAGGAAGAATGTCACATGAAGATATATTTACAAGTTAACCACTTCAGCTGCCAGAACATAGGAGAGAAGACTAGACCAGATTCTTCCTCAAAGCTTCATACAGAACTAACATGACCAATACACTATTTCCGACTCCTAGTCTCCAGAATTGTAAGGCAATCTATTTTTCTTTTTATAATCCAACCTGTCAGTGTGTTATTATGGCAGCCACAGGAAACATACAAAATTCACCTCAAAAAATGGTAGTTCTTAAGTCAAGAAGAATATATTTAATAGTACCGCAGGGATATACTGAACAAATTTACTTATTCAACTTGAATGTACTTTGCTGTGTTCACTAATCACTAGTTCCTAGAAGACCAGAATTCTCTGTGTGTCAGCCTCCACCTCCATGTCAGGTACTCAGTGGTTCCTCTCTCCAGGAGCCACTCCATGGGGATCAACCTAAAACGATTGTTCTGTGCTACACCCCCCAATCAGACTCCTCACTGCTGCAGGCCAAGCTGCTTGGCCCTGGAGACCACTGGGCACTTTGCTGTCAAGTGTATTTTGCTTGCTGACCACACTGAGGCTCTCTGCCCTCAACCTCACTGAGATGGTTGCCTCACAGTAGCATGTGGCAGACTGCATTAACCTAGTTTAAAATTGTGTAAAATATGACAGCAAAAATCTGCATGTCATTCAAGTTTCTCATAAATAAGAGAGTCAGTTACCTTCTTTATCACAGAAGCCAGATGACTCAGCCTTAGAAAGTAGGACATTTTGAAGTTCTAGCCGCTGTATTGGAAGAGCATGAAAGCCAGGATGGGCTGGGGGCCATTTGACTGCCAGATGTCAGGGTTGTGACTGCCTTGATACCCCAGACAGAAATGCCTGGGTCCAACCAGTGCTGAATTATTGATACAGACTGTGGGCAAGGATGGCAGGGGAATTAACTCATCAGTTCAAATGCCTCTGAACAAGCTATTAGGTCTCCTCACTTTAAGACCCTTCTAAGTACGGGGACTGCCAGAAAACCAGCGGGATCCCCTGAGCACTGGGGGCAGGGGCCATGTCTTTTTTCAAGAAATCCCAGGAAGAATTATATGAAAATGGCCTCTGGATAAGTCCAGAGGTAGCTGAGTATCTTTAAAAACCAAAAGTGGATTGCAGCCCACTGGGATGGAGGTTCGATTCCAGCTCCACGGAGCAAAGGCTGGGCCTCCTACTCCCACCACCTGAGGGCAGTGATGCCCCCCCCAAAAAAACCCAAGAGTGAAATAAAAACGCGTTTTTCCTCCTACCATCATTCCAGTCAAAAGTACCTTGGAGCCTTTTCCTTACTTGCCTGTGCTTCAGGCCTCACTGAAAAGGCAGCGGACTGCCTGACGGGTATTGTATGTGTGTATGTGCAGGCATGTGTATGCATGTGTGTGTGTGACTCTGTATATGTAAATATGTGTATTTTTGTGTGTAAGAGAGTTGGTTCATATGTTTGAATGTGTGTGTGTTTCTGTGAACATTAGTGTATGTGGTAGTTAAAGCTATGTGTCCACCGGGTTAAGCTTGCCAGCTGACCAATCTCTGGCCTGACACTTGACCTGTGGATTGGCACTTGGCAGACTCCACAAGTGCACGAGCCATTTCTTTAAAATAGCTCTTTTGTTTTCGTCTTCCCACAAATTTTATGAATCTCCTCATATATATGTGTAGCCATATGTACTTCACTGGTTTCATTCCTCTAGAGAACCCAGCCTAAAGCAATGTGTGCGTGTGTGAGAGTATGTGTTTCTGTGGAGAAGGGTGTGTGCATATGTTTTAGTGCATGTGTGTGAATATATGTGTCTCGGAATGTTAGTGAATGTGTGTGTGAGTGTAAGTTTATGTAAATGTGAGGAGTGAGTTGGTGTTAGTGCCTCCGTGTAAATTTGTGTGTGCTGTGCAAGTATGTGTGTGTGAGTCTACGTCTATGAATGAATGCATTGTGAGTCTTTGAATGTATGTATGCATATGTGCCTGTGTGTGTGTGAGCATGAGTTAATTTAAGTGTGGAACATACATCTGAGTGTTAGTATTCGTGGATGTTTATGAGGGTACAGTATGCTTGTGGGTATGAGTGATATGAGTCTATGTTTGTGAATGTTCATATGTATTATATGTTCATGAATGTTGGTGTGTGAGTCTGTGAGTGTGTGCATTGTCAGGATACAACTGCTTCAATAAATAAGGATCACTGCTTTGATCAGTTTCTTCAGTGGAAGTTGAGTATGCCAAGTGCATTGGGGGCTTTAGGGGCACTTCCCTGGGCTTTCACGAACCACCATCCTGACCACTTTAGCCACCTTTGTAGCCCAAACCAGAACTAAGGTCATACTTCTTCATCCTGAAACCTACATAAGTACACTGCTGACATTTATTTGTCTTTACAGGCTTCATGACAGGTTTTACAGGACAACCAGTATTCTTCACACAAGGAAGAGATCCGAGGGGTGAGTGTTCCCTGGAGGGTGGCCATTATCACTACCTGGTAGGGGCAAGCGATGCTTTGAGTTCCTACTTAGCAATGCATCTGAGCCACCCTTTTGAAGAGAGTATTTTTTATATATATAAATCATTTTAAGGGCTTAGCCCCAGATGCGTAGTGGTTGTGTGTGGGACTGCAGCCCACTGGGTTGGAGGTTCAAATCCAGCAGCCCTCTCCAGGAGTAAGGCTGGGCCTCCTTCTCCCACCACCAGGGGGCAGTGATGCCAAAAAAATAAATCATCTTATTGGGGGAGAGAGTATTTTTTTTTTATCTTGGTAAAGCATGAATAAGTTCACTGATAGCCACCAGTAGATGTGACCAAATTTTCATTTTGACAGGATCTCAAATCCTTGGCAGCTTCTCTGACCATTGTATCTTGGGCATTAAAACGCGTATATTTGTAGTCTTTTTTGGGGGGGCGCATCACTGCCCTCTGGTGGTGGGAGTAGGAGGCCCAGCCTTGCTGCTGGATTTCCCAACACAATTGCTGAAGACAAAAAGGGTACATAAACAAATGTGGGGAAGAAAGCTGATGGTGCCTGGCTATTAAAAGCTATAGCATCTAGGATCTTAAAGACTTGAAGATAAACAAGTGACCACCTAGCTGAGAAGCAACAAAGCTCACATGGAAGAAGCACACTAGCCCTTGTGATCATGAGGGGTCGACAGGATCAGGTATCAGGCATCAAAAGACCCAAAACAAACAACCACATCGATGCAAACAAGTGGGGGCAGAATGGACACCCAAATTTAATGTGTAGACAATTGGACAACCCCTCACAGAAGGGGGTCCCAAGGAAGGGGAGAGCCAGTCGAGGTACAGTACAGCACTGTCAAAACATAAAAAATTCCTCTAGGGCTGAGCCCTGGTGGCGTAGTGGTTGTGTGCGGGACTGCAGCCCACTGGGACAGAGGTTCAATTCCAGCAGTGGGGCTGGGCCTCCTACTACCACCACCGGAGAGCAGTGATGCCAAAAAAAAAAAATTCCTCTAGTTCTTTAATGCTTCTGCCCCACTTCTCATTATCATGACCCCAGTTCTACCTTACAAACCCTGCTAGACCAGAGCATGTACACTGGTACAGATATGAACCAGAAACACTGGGAATCCAGGACAGAGAAACCCCTCAGGACTAATAATGAGTGTAGCAATAGCATGGGGGTAGGAGGAAGGTTGGGGAAGGAAGGGAGAACTGATTGCAATGAGCAACATATAACTCCCCCCCCCCCCCAATACACACACACAGACACACAGCCTGGGTGACAACAGAAACAGAAAGATGGGTGAAGGGAGACAGAGGATAGCATAAGATATGAAATAAGTGGGTTGAGTCCCAGTGGTGCAGTGGTTGAGTGTGGGACTGCGGCCCACGGGGTTGGCAGTTCAAATCCAGCAGCAGCTCTCCAGGAGCAAGACTGGGCCTCCCACCCCCACCAGAGCAGGGCAGTGATGCCAAAAAAAAAAAAGATGTGAAATAATAATAATTCCTAATTTATCAGGAGTTTATAAAGCGCAGGAGGGGAGAAGGGACAAAAGCAAAATAAAACAAAGAGCTGATACCAAGAGCTCAAAAAGAAAGAAAATGCTTGGGCTGAGCCCCGGTGGTGTAGTGGTTGTGCGCGGGACTGCGGCCCACTGGGACAGAGGTTCAATTCCAGCAGTGGGGCTGGGCCTCCTACTCCCACCACCGGAGAGCAGTGATGCCCCAAAATAAATAAATTTTTTAAAAAAAGAAAGAAAGGAAATGCTTTTAAATATTTTTTTTAAGGACTGAGCCCGGTGGCATAGTGGATGTGTGCAGGACTGCGGCCCACAGGGCTGATGGTTCAAATCCAGCAGCAGCGCTCCAGGAGCAAGGCTGGGCCTTCTATTCCCACCAGGGGGCAGTGATGCCCCCCCACACACACACACACATTTTTTTAAAATATTTTTTTAAAGAAAGAAACTATACAGGTAAGAAGACAATAGAGTGACATATACAAAACTTCGAAAGAAAAAAAAAAAGAACTTGCAACCAAGAATTATACCTTAAGTTCGAGATGAAAGTAAAGGTAATTCCAAACAAGGAAAACTAAAAGAATTTTTAAAAACAAGTCCAGAATTACATAAAAGTTAACCAAATCAATATAGATAGAGAATCAACAACAGCACAAAAATCTGAGATAATCATAAAGGACAACTCTATAAACCAATAAAATGAAAGCAGTATCCAAAACCACACAGAAATAGAAGAACAATGACACCAATAATTACATCCAAAGAAAGGAAGAGAGAAGAGACCAAGTCCACACACAGCACAATGACAGCCACAAACCCACATGTAGTCATCATAACTGAATGACAGTGAACTAGGCACACCAATCAAAAGACAGTAATAGGCTGGACTAGACAAGAAGGCCTTCTACCTGCTACCTTCAAGAGATAAACCTTAAACTTAAAGACAAAAGTAGACAAAAAAAATCAAAAAGTCAAGTCAATGGTAGCCTTTAAAAGACAGGACTGGGCTGAGCCCCGGTGGCGTAGTGGTTGTGCGCGGGACTGCGGCCCACTGGGTTGGAGGTTCAATTCCAGCTCACAGGAGCAAAGGCTGGGCCTCCTACTCCCACCACCAGGGGGCAGTGATGCCTAAAAAAAAACACAGGACTGGCAATATTAATCTACGATAAAATAAATTTTAGGGTAATGGACATAATTAGTGACAAGAATAAACCCTGCATAATGAAAAAGGAAGGATAGACCAGGAACATATACTGATAATTAATATAGATATTCCCAATGAAAGAGTCTCAAAATACATCAACCAAATCCTCACAGCATTGAAGAGAGAAAGCAACAGCTGAACAACAACAGTAGGAAACTTGACTATATCACTCTCAAGAGAAAGCAGATCATTAGGGTAAAAGTTCCATAAAGAAACGGATGAGCTCAACAACACAGTCAACCTGCTGAACCTTCTAGATAGATGCAGAGCACTCTACTCAACGGCAGAACAGCGTGTGTTCCTCTACACATGGTACGTACTCTAAAGTAGATCCCATCTGTGCCGTCTGGGTAGACTAGAGAACCAAATATAGACACTCATATGTGTATTATCTGATACCAAGGGCTCAAGCAGAAAGAAAATGTTTTCAAAATGATGAGGGCAACAAACGTACAAATGTGCTTGACACAGTGGATGGCTGGATGAACTGTGATGAGTTGTATGAGCCCCCAATTAAATGATTTTTTAAAAAGAAAGAGCTTTATATACCAGAGCAATTGAATATTGAGAAAACATCCCAGTCTAGATCAAGTCCATAAGTCCGATAACTAGCCCATTGGTCCAATACCAATCTATAAAGTCCCCTTCAGACTCATGAAGCACCTGCAACGACACCGGATGCAGGAAGATCATAGGCCAGTGGGTGGGAAGTCTTGTGGATTCACTGGCGCTGTAAGCATCTCAGTGCTGGCAGGGGTCTCCACGTGGCTTTTAGCCGCCAGAGGTCTGGCTCCAGCCCCCTGTCTCCGTGTGTCTGTCTTCTCCACAGTGATGCCTTGTAGGGAATGACCGAGAGAGTGTGTACGTCTCCCACCTCGAGGGAGGAATTACAGGAGTTCCCAGAATGTTCAAGAGAAGATCACGCCCATTCAAAGGGCTAATTGGCTATATCCTGAGTCTACCCCTACACACTTATCCTCAAATTGAACAACGATTATATAAGTACCACACATGTTAGACCACAAAGAAATGCTGAACAAATACATTGAGATTCTGCCATCTATGTTCTCAGATCACAGTGCTAGAAAACTAGAAATTAGCAATAGAAAGAACAGACACATAAAGACAAACACATGGCAACTGTACAACAAACTACTTAAAAATGACAGTAATAGATGGGATAAACTATCAAAACCTTTGAGACACAGCACAACCAGTTATCAGAGGACAATTGATAGCAATCGAAACAGAGAGGGAGAAATCCCAAATCAATACCTTAACACAACACTTTGAACAAGTAGAACTAGGGCAATAGCATAGCCCCCTCCCCAATAGAACAGATTTCATAAACATTAGAGAAGAAATAAACAAACTGGAAAACAGAAACACAAATGGAAAGAATTAGCAAGACAAGAAGATGGTCCTTTGAAAGGATCAACGAAATTACGCAACTCTAGCAACTTAAATGAAAGGAAAGAGAGTGCAAATATCTGGATTTAGAAATAATAACATCACAGCAGATTCAAATGAAATAAAAAGAATAATAACGCCATGAAAAGCTGTATGCAGGGCTGAGCCCCGGTGGCGTAGTGGTTGTGCGCGGGACTGTGGCCCACTGGGACGGAGGTTCAATTCCAGCAGTGGGGCTGGGCCTCCTACTCCCACCGCCGGAGAGCAGTGATGCCCAAAAAAAAAAAGCTGTATGCAAACAAGCTTGATAATCTAAAAGAAACAAATGCCCATCTATCAAAAAAAAAAAAAAGGAGGTTGAAAACCTCAAGGAATATCTAATCACCTTTTCCCACCCCCTGTAGAGCGGCTAGCGCTGCCGGGTCCGTGGCGATCCGCGGACGCTGCTGTCTTTTCCGCAGGATGGGGTTTGTTAAGGTTGTCAAGAACAAGGCCTACTTCAAGAGATACCGAGTGAAATTTAGAAGACGACGAGAGGGCAAAACTGATTACTATGCCCGAAAACGCTTGGCCATCCAAGATAAAAATAAGTACAGTACCCCCAAATCCAGGATGATAGTTCGTGTAACCAATAGAGACATCATCTGCCAGATGGCTTATGCCCGTATAGAAGGGGACATGATTGTCTGTGCAGCTTATGCTCACGAGCTACCCAAGTATGGGGTGAAGGTTGGCCTGACCAATTATGCTGCAGCATATTGTACTGGCCTGCTGCTGGCCCGCAGGCTTCTTAATAGGTTTGGCATGGACAAAATCTGTGAAGGCCAAGTGGAGGTGGCTGGAGATGAATACAATGTGGAAAGCCTTGATGGTCGACCTGGTGCCTTCTCCTGCTATCTGGATGCCGGCCTTGCCAGGACTGCCCCTGGAAATAAAGTGTTCGGGGCTCTGAAGGGGGCTGTAGACGGAGGCTTGTCTATCCCTCATAGTACCAAGCGATTCCCTGGTTATGATTCAGAAAGCAAGGAATTCAATGCAGAAGTGCATCGAAAACACATCCTCGGTCAGCACGTCGCAGACTACATGCTTACAAGAAACAGTTTTCTCAATATATAAAGAACAACGTCACTCCTGACACGATGGAGGAGATGTATAAGAAAGCACATGCCACCATACGAGAGAACCCTGTTTATGAGAAGAAGCCCAAGAGGGATGTTAAAAAGAAGAGGTGGAATCGTCCCAAAATGTCTCTTGCCCAAAAGAAAGATCGGGTAGCTCAGAAGAAGGCAAGCTTCCTCAGAGCTCAGGAACACGTGGCAGAGAGCTAAACCAAACCTTAATTTTCCATGAGGATTTGTTACATAAATAAAATAAACTATTTATCAAGCCAAAAAAAATCTAATTAAAGAAGAAATAGAGAAAATCATCAAGAAACTCACAGTGAGAAAAAAAAAATCCCAGAGCCAGATGACTTCATAGGAGAAGTCTACCAAGTTTTCACTTAATGTCTGTCTCCAGTTCTGCACAAATTATTTCAGAGTATAGAAAGAGATAACAAGCTCCTAAATTCAGGAAGTAAGCATAACCCTGACACCAGACAGGCAAAGAGACCCCCAAAAGACAGAAAACTACGGACCAATAGCCATCATAGACACAAAAATTCTCAACAAAATTCTAGCTGATAGAATCCAACAACATATCAAAAAAGTGCTTCATCATAAACAAGTAAGATTCATACTAGGGATGAAAGTATGGTTCAACATTAGAAAAATAATTAATGTAATCCACCACATAAACAGAGCAAAGAATAAGAATCACATGACCACTGCAGTAGATACCATAAAGGCATTTGATAATACCCAACACTAATTTCTAATAAAACATTCCATAAAAATAAGAATAGGAAAAAAAAAAAGAGTAGAGGGAAATTTCTTTTTTTTGGGTGGGGGTGCATCACTGCTCTCTGGTGGGGGGAGTAGGAGGCCCAGCCCCACTGCTGGCCCAGTGGGCCGCAGTCCCGCGCAGAAATTTCTTCAATATAATAAAGGCCATACATGAACATCCCATGGCCAACATCATGCTCAATGGGTAAAAAATTAATTTCCCCTGCGAATAGAAAATAGACTAGGATACCTCTATCATCCTCTTATTCAACATAGCCAGAACCATTAGAAAACTTAAACAAATCAAGTGACTACAACTGAAGGAAAAGAAGTATAAATCTCAGTACTTGCAGATGGCAAGATACAAGATTAACAAACATATATCAGTTGGATTTCTGTATACCAATGAAGCGAGTTTGGAAAAAGATTTCAAGAAAACAATACAATTTACAGTAGCCACACAGAACATAAAATACACAGGAATAAATGTAACCAAAGAAACATAAGACTTAGTCCAAGAAAACTTGACAGAATACTAAGACAAGGAACCGAAAGAGACACAAATTAAAGAATGCCCTGTGTCCTTGGAGAAGAAGACTTACTACGGTCAAAATGCCCACACTACTGAAAGCAGTCTATAATTACATTGCAATCCCAATCCAAATACCAACCTCCTTTTTGTTTGTTTGTTTTGGGAGGGCATCACTGCCCTCAGGTGGTGGGAGTAGGAGGCCCAATCTTTGCTCCGTGGATCTGGAATTGAACCTCCGTCCCAGTGAGCCGCAGTCCTGCACACAACCACTATGCCACCGGGGCTCAGCCCCCAACCTCTTTCTTTAAAGAAATAAAACGCTAATTACCAACTCTGTATAGAGAAAGAAGAGAGTTAGGAGAAGCAAAAAACTCCTCAAAAAGAAGAACAAAGTAACAGGCTTTGCACTATCTGACCTTAAAATCCATCACACAGCCACAGTAGTTAAAACAGCCTGGTACTATTATAAATGACAGCTCCAAAGACCAAGGGAATTTAATTTTCAAAAAGCAGAAATAAAAGCATCCACATGATATTCAACAAAGGACCAGAAAACATTATATGGAAAACGGACATCTTTTCAACAAATGGTGCTGGAGGGCTGAGCCCTGGTGGCGTCGTGGTCGTGCGTGGGACTGTGGCCCACTGGGATGGAGGTTCGATTCCAGCTCCACAGGAGCAAAGGCTGGGCCTCCTACTCCCACCACCAGAGGGCAGTGATGCCCCCAAAAATATGGTGCTGGAAAAAATGGATTTCCATCTGCAGAAAAATGAAACGGGATCCATACCTTGCACCAAAATGAACTCAAAGTGGATTAGAGAATGAGATATAAACTCCAGAGCTATGTTGTGGTTGTTGTTGTCATTGTCGGGTGCCATCAAGTCAGTTCCCACCCCTAGCGACCCTGTGCACAGCAGAATGGCACACTGCTCAGTCCTGTGCCAGCCTTCACCACTGTTTGCAGGCCTGAGGCCAGTGGTGCAGCCACTATGGATTCATCTTTCCTCTTTTTCACTGCATCACCCCCCCGCCCCCCCCCCCACTGTACTCAGCCTGGACTCCGTCTCCAGGGCTGCTCTTTCCTGACAACGTGTCCCCAGTGTGTTTGAGGAAGTCTTGCCGTACTTGCGTCTAAACACCACTCCGACAGTCCTTCTTTCAAGACAGACTCGGATGCGCTCAGGATTCTTCCCTAGCAGCACTGTTCAAATGCATCCATGCCTCTTCAGGCTTCCAACCTTTATGCACGTGTGAGGTGACTGAAAATACCTTGCCTTGGCTGAAGCACAGCTTAATGTTCAAAGTCACGGCCTTGCTTTTGAACACTCTAACGAAGTCTCGTGCAGCAGACGGACCCAATGGAAACCATCATCTGAACTCATCAGTGCCACTTCCATCAGCATTGACTGTGGATCCAAGCACAACAAAATCGCCACTTGAATCTTCTCTCTATTACGATGTCTGCGTATCACAGCCGATGCCACGTTCTCCTACAAGAAATTCAGCTTCTGGGATGACTTGCTCAGCGTGCAAATTGAATCTGGTGAGAAGCTATGACGCTGAAAACACATGGCCGGATGCTAAACGATGTAGTAAAAACTGCCTCTTGATTCGTGTACAAGCTCCCTATGACACAATGAAAGCCCAAACCAAACTCCCTGCCATGGAGTCAAAGCAGATTCATGGAGCCATTATGTGTGTGTGTGTGGTGCGGGGGGGGGAGGTGGTGGTGTCAGAGACTACGACCATTTTCACGAGTAGGCGGTCCAGTCTTTCTCTGGCAAAGCTGTGGGTGGTTTTGAACTGCCGGCCAGCTTCTTGGCCTTTTGGCTAAGATCAAGTACACTGCCGATCATGCAGACTGCAGCCCAGTGTGTCACACGACGCCACCATGGCTCCTTGAGCACAGTGAAGTGTTCTGGAATTCCTTCTTTTTTTTTTCAAGGTTATCCAGAGTTCATGTTTGCTTTTCTTTCTTTTTTTTTTTTTGGGGGGGAGGGCATCACTGCCCTCAGGTGTTGGCAGTAGGCGGCCCAGCCTTTGCTCCAGGGAGCTGGAATCGAACCTCCATCCCAGTGGGCCGCAGTCCTGCGCACAACCACTACGCCACCGGGGCTCAGCCCAATGTTTGCTTTTCTAACGATTCACATAGTCGAATGCCTTGGCATGTCAAAGCACAAGCTATCATCTTTCTCATATTTCCTGCTTTTAGCCAAGATCTATCTGATACCAGCAATGATAGCCATTGTTCCATGTTGTCATGTGAGTCTGGCATGGTCTTCTGGCAACTTCCTGTCAATGTACTGGTGCATCATTGTTGAATTTTACTTGTATGTATTATCATTGATATTATTTATTGTTGAATTGCCTTTCTTTTTTTTTGGGGGGGGCCATCAATGCCTCTGGTGGTCGTGGGGGCTACCCAGTGCCGCTCCTGAGAGCCGCCGCTGGATTTGAACCGCCAAGCCCGCGGGCCGCTTACGCCACCGGGGCTCAGCCCAAGGATTGCCTTTCTTTGGTATGTAAAAATACTGAAATAAATATGGAAAATGTAGGCTATGAAAATGTAAAATATGGAAAGATAAGTTTTTGTGAGATAGTAACCAAATATGGATCTCTTACAGTCAGTTGACCAGGTAGTTGTCTTCTAAATTTCTTGGCATAGACCAGTGAGTCCTTCTAGTGCTTCCTCAGCTTGCTAAAACCTATCAATTGGAGTTGAATCCATTCCTGGAACTGATTTCAGTGCAACTTGACAGTTTCCCTCCCGCACCACTGGTTCTTGCTCACTGACCATTGCTCTTCGCTATGCTTGTTGTGGATTCTTTCCGTCCTCTCTTGATGCTTCCTGTATCATTCAATCTGTTTTGCCCATAACAGTTTTTATTTTATTTTATTTTTATTTTTTATTTTTTTAGGCATCACTGACCTCAGGTGGTGGGAGTAGGAGGCCCAGCCTTTGGTCCTGTGAGCGGGAATTGGACCTCCATCCCAGTGGGCCGCAGTCCCGCGCACAACCACTACGCCACCGGGGCTCAGCCCATAACAGTTTTTAATAGTGCCAGTTGAGACTTGAATTTCTTCCTTCATTCTTTCAGCTTAAGATATGATGTGAGCATCTTTCCTTTTTGGTTTTTGACTCTAGGTCTTTGTACATTTCACTGTAATAACTGACTTTGTCTTCTTGAGTTGCTCTTTGATGTTTTCTACTCACCTCTATGACATAATCCTTTCTTTCTCTCTCTTTTTATTTTTATTTTTTTGGCATCACTGCCCTCTGGGGTAGGAGTAGGAGGCCCAGCCTTTGCTCCTGTGGAACCACTGCTGGAATGGAACCTCCATCCCAGTGGGCCGCAGTCCCGCGCACAACCACTACGCCACCAAGGATCAGTGACATAATCCTTTCTTCTTTTTGTTTTATCTCCTCTATACCTAAGAACAAGTCTTAGTCTCTTCTGGCATTCTCTTTGATCTTTTCTTTCTTTTCTATCTTCTTTTTACTTTTACTTTTTTACTTTCTTCACATATTTTTTCCCCTTCATTGTCTTTTCCACAGATGTACTTAATTTGATTTCTGTGTGTTCTATCTGGAAAAGTCTGTGTGTAAAGACCCATTTTGTGTTGTTGGAAAAAGGTATTTACTATGAACAAGGCATTGGTCTAGCAAAATTCTACTATGCGATCTCATTTCTATTACCAATCCCACATTTTCCACTACTCTTCATTCCTCTTTGTTTCTAGCTTTGCATTGTGTGTTTGATTAATTTCCAATTGACATCATTGGAGAACGCTATAATTTTTCATTACTAGCTTTGTTGGTTGGTGCATAATTTGAAAAATTAGATTTCTTTAAAGGAGAATATATATAATCTTTCACAGACAGTATTGTACAACAAGACTGATTTTGGAATGTTTTCTTGACAATGAATGAAATACCATTCTCCTTTATTGTGTTATTCCTGTCATATAAATCATATGATCGTATGATTCAAAATGGTCAGTACCATCAGATCACTAATGCCTAAGATATCAATCTTTATACATTTCATTTTAGACCACTCAAATTTTCCTTGCTTCATACTTTGCACATATCAAGTTTCAGTAATTAGCATGTTGTTGCAGCTGTTTCTCCTGACCTTGTGACATGCCTCATCAGCACATAAAGATCCTACAGAATCCACTTCCATAACCTTTACTCCATTCATGTCTTCATGGTCAAGTCCACTCTGAGAAAGTAGATTCTCCTATGTCACATTTCAAATGCCCTTGCACCCAACGAGCCCCCACCTCACCCCGAGCACCCTCACTGACAATGTTCTGCTTCCGTTCATTAGGTCTTTACTATTTGACAATGTGTCAAAGCTACGAGTGATTTTTTTTCAGCAGCTCTTGCCTCCAGTGTGGGAAGCGGAACCATTCCTCTTTGCCTGTCCTAAGTTTGGAAGCTCTGCTGAGACCTGTTCACTTTGGGTGACCCTGATGGCATTTGAAATGTCAGTAACAGAACTTCCAGTATCACAGCAACACGCAAGCCACAACAGAATAACTCACTGAAAACGAGAAACTGGGACAAACTTGAGAGCCCTACTGCAGGACATACACATACTACCAAGTATAGCAAAGAAAGCACAGTCTGTGGAAGATCAAAGAGGCCACTGAAACATGAAAAATAAGACACTTATGCAAATCAAAAGACTTCAGCCAAAGAGTAAAACAAGAATCTACAGATTAGGAAAAAACCTTTAACCCTGACATAACGGACAAAGGACTAGCTCTACAGAATTCTGCACCATCTCAATAAGAAAAACCAACTAATCCATTTAAAAGGTAGGCAAAGGAC
Source organism: Nesogale talazaci (assembly GCA_004026705.1). Classification (NCBI taxonomy): domain Eukaryota; kingdom Metazoa; phylum Chordata; class Mammalia; order Afrosoricida; family Tenrecidae; genus Nesogale; species Nesogale talazaci. The sequence goes on from PVJH01031015.1 coordinate 20,512, forward strand.
ATGGACAGAGAAGTCATCAGAGAAGACACCTGAATTGCTAATGAGCACATGAGAAAATGCTCATAATTACTAGCCATCTGGGAGATGCAAATCAGAATAATAATTCGCTCTCACCTTACTCTCACAACATTAGCCGAAAGTAATAAACCAAACCAGGGCTGAACCCTGGTGGCATAGTGGTCGAGGGTCTGCAGCCCATGAGCTTGGCGGTTCAAATCCAGCAGCAGCTTTCCATGAGCAAGGCTGGGTAGCTCCCACTCCCACCAGAGGGCAGTGATGCCCCCCCCCAAAAAAAACAAAAATAAATAAATAAACCAAACTATACAACGACAAGTACTGGAGAGGGTCTGGAGAGATTGACATTCTCCTACACTGTTGGTGGGATTGTAAAGATGTACAATCGGGCTGAGCCCCGGTGGCGTAGTGGTTGTGCGCGGGACTGCGGCCCACTGGGATGGAGGTTTAATTCCAGCTCACAGGAGCAAAGGCTGGGCCTCCTACTCCCACCACCAGAGGGCAGTGATGCTTAAATTAAAAAAAAAGATGTACAATCGTTATAGAACGTGATAGAGCACTTCCTGAAATAACTGGGACTAGAAATACCATATGACCCAGCATACCTCCGCTGCACATGTACCTCAAAGAAGTAAGAGAGGGAACATGAATATACATATGCTCTCCCATGTTCATTGTAGCACAGTTCACAATAGCATGAAGCTGGAGACAACCAAAATGCCCAACAGTAGAAGACTAGGTAAAGAAACCGGTACATCTACACAATGGAATCTATGCATCCCGGCAAAACCCCTGAAACAATGAACCATCTCATGACATAGGAGGACTTGGAAACCATTATGCTGAGTGTAATTAGACAGTTACAAATGGCCAATACTGTATGAGTCCACTATTATAAGAATAAAACACAAGACAAAGGCAAGCTTCTACTCCCAGGTCATGTAATCTCCTAATTTGGTCTCCTAAGCAATGAGATTTAGTATTGCTTTAGTGCCTATTACCCATAAACTATACCATAAATTATAACCATAAATGATAGCCCCTTATTTGAACTCCTAAAATCCACCTTCAAGGTGTTAGTCCCACCACAGATAAGGTCAATTTCCCATGTTGTGGGGAGAGGGAGAAGATCAATCAATACCTGTGATTTAGCAGCATTCTACAAATCAATAGAAGTTCAGCTCAATAGAAGCTCCCACAAAGTAATTCATGAACCTTCCTGGCAAGAGGAGAGGGAAGGCAAACACTGTAATCATGGGTAAATGACGGGGGGCGGGGGGACACTCCAGCATTGAGATAAACACTTAATATTGCTTAATTAGAACTAAAGGGGAAGATGTGCCAGTATTCTGCCCCTGACTGGGTACTTGTGACCTAGTTTTTAACCAGTCCCTGCTGACCCAGGAACCATGCTATCAACAACTGGTACATTAGGCGCTTGTCATCTTGGGGTGCACAACACACATCATAGGCCATTCCAGAAGGAACTGAATTAGAAACCAGGTAATTTCACCTTAAACTCCTCGTAGCAGAGCTAAGGAACTTCAATACTCCCTTGAATTTAAATGAAAAATACTAGAGTGCAAGAAGTAGCAAATGATTCCAAGGTAGGGAATTGATGGTTGTTGGACTTTGATTTGGTTTGGACTTAATTGCTTTGAAGGTACTCAGTGAACCCTAGAACCAAAATATATTTGCTGTTTTCATGCTAACTGTGTGTGTGTGTCTCTGTGTGTGTGTGTCATGTGTTCATCTCTCAGGCATGGTTCTGCCTTTGTAAATAAGTGTTATTGAAAGTGCTATCATTTATCACCCACACTCATTCCCTGTGTAGCTAGTGCTCAGTCACCTAAGTTTCAAAGCTATAAAAATTAACAATTCATGTATCATAGTCTAATAAGATGCCATATAAATTCATATAAGTATAAATTCATTTTCTCAACAGTCTATACCATTGACCAGAATAATGTTACGATCAACAGTATGCCCCATGGGGATGAGTTAGAGTATGTATAGTCCTATAGAATGTTGCCTCTAAAGTGAGCCAGGGACGCATATAAATACATGAATGGATTTTGAGACCTCACTTTATGTGAGGTTATATTTCTTGTGACAGAATCCTGCTTGGTACTCATGCTCATAAAGAGAACACTGGGACTGAGCCCCGGTGGCGTAGTGGTTGTGCGCGGGGCTGCGGCCCACTGGGACGGAGGTTCAATTCCAGCAGTGGGGCTGGGCCTCCTACTCCCACCACCGGAGAGCAGTGATGCCAAAAAAAAAAGAGAAAGAGAACACGGAAGATATGGGCACTCCAGCAAGGTATGGTGAAGAAATGAGATGATGTCAGACTATAAGAAAAAATAGTGTCAAGAAGGAAAAAAAAGAAAAAAATGGTGTCTCGTGTTTTAAAGGCTTGTCTCAACACAGCTAGCCATCTATGTGAGGAGTCAATTAAGTCCACGTGGAAGAAGCAGAGCAGCCTGTGTGATCCTAGGGATTGGGAATAATAAAATCCAAACCTGTGGAAGGGGATGGTACCAGATTCTAACTCTTACACATCTGATTTGTGGAATGCTACGGTTGATAGTGGAAGCCACAAATCTATTTGTAGGATCCCCATATTGGCCAACAGAACTCAATAACATAAAAACAAAAAAAATGGCAGTCGGGAAGGTACGGGGATTGCTTAAAAAAAAACAAACAAAAATAAACTACACATTATCACATGGGTATCAGGTATACATGAATGGTTCGACATGAGAAAAATGATCAATATAATCCACCACATTTAGAAAACCAAACAAGAGCATGATCATATGAATTGACACAAAAAAAGACCTTTGACAAAATCTAATGCCCTTTACTGATAAACACATGCAACAAAATAAGAATAGAAAGGAAATTCTCAGCATTATAAAGACCACACGAGGCTGAGCCCCGGTGGTGTAAGCGGTTGAGTGCGGGACTGCGGCCCGCGGGCTTGGCGGTTCAAATCCAGCGGTGGCTCTCAGAAGGAGTGCTGGGTAGCGCCCACGACCACCAGAGGGCAGTGATGCCAAAAAAAAAAAAAAAAAAGACCATACGCTCAGCCAAACAGCCACCATCCGGCTTAACGAGGAGAAACAAAGCATTCCCTTTGTGAGCAGCAACCAGACAAGAATACCCCTTATCACCACTACTGTGCTGGAAGTCTTCGCTAGAGTTATTAGATAACAAAAAGAAATCCAAACGGACAAAGAAGCGGGGAAGCTCTGAGTATTTGCAGATGATATGGCTGTATACATAGAAAACCATAAAGACTGGGCAAAGCAAATTGTTGGAAACAATTGAAAGATTCAACAGGGTAGTAGATACAAAATAAGCTGGCGGGACTGTGAAGAGATTGAAACCCTCCTACACTGCCGGTGGGACTGTCATATGTACGACCACTGAGGAAAGAGAAATGATTCTACCTCACAAAACAGAAATAGCAAACTGGGATTAGAAATTTCCTACGAACTTCAATCCTTCTGTGGGATATATGTTCTAAAATGTAAGAGTCAGAACACAAACAGATATGTGCATTCATGTTTATTTCACCCTTGTGCACAAGAGCAATATGATGGAAAACAAATGTCCGTCAGTAGAAGAATGGCTAAGGAAACT